>JADANK010000515.1:0-76575 GCA_021292215.1 Lophura nycthemera
AAATTTCCCGCCAGACTTTCAAGGTCAAGTTCCAGTGGCACCTGAAAAGATAAACTTTCCCAACGAAACTCTCTGAGAGCAGAGAGAGATTCGTTCTAAAAAACTAAAAAGCAGCTTCTGCCCGCATTCTCAACCAAGAATGTCAACGGTTTACGGGCTGGTTCGGCCCAGTTCCGTGACTAGCGGGGCGGAGGGATCCACAGATCCGCGCCTCCGGAAAAAAAGGGAACAGGGGACCCCAAAATAATTAAAAACAGCGGCAACGATCTGAGGAGAAACAAACTAATTTACTAAATATAGTATCGGAATGCAAGATAACACACTATAATACAATATAATTAAAATTGAAGCTAATAAATCAAATATAATGAGAGAGAGAATGTCCGAAAGGTGGGTAGGCCTCACCACAACGCGGAGGGCTGAGGTGAGATGCGCAGTCCAGTTGAGCAGCCGGGAGAAAAGGGAGGAGAGCCGACGAAGAGCAGGCAAAAGAAGCGCGCATCAGGTGACCTTGCCAGAAGTTGTATCTAGAGACTCTCTGTGACCGCAAAGTCCCCTGGGGAATGTAGTTCTTCTTCTCTTCCAGGCAGGTACCCAGAGCTTGAGCATTAACAGTTAAACTCCCAGTGCCCCACATGATGTTATGATGTGGAATACCGAAAACCAAAAGTCACAAAACCATGACAAGCCCGTGAGCACGAAGCGTCCCGCATCTGAAGCAAGAAAGCCTCGTCAACAGTCTCCCCTTGGTCAGGTGGCCTGTAGTATACTCCTATCACCAGCTGGCCTTTGTTAGACCCGTCCCTAATTCTAACCCACAGGCTCTCAACCTGATCATGACTGTTTCTCAGAGGAAGCTCCTCACAGTCTATCCACTCTTTGACATAGAGAGCTACTCCCCCACCCTTCCTACCTAGCCTATCTCTTCTAAAGAGCCGATAGCCCTCAATGGTGGTATTCCAGTTATGGGAATCATCCCACCACGTTTCTGTGATAGCCACAAGGTCATAACTTTCTAAGCACATCACAGTTTCCAACTCATCCTGCTTGTTTCCCAGGCTGCGTGCATTGGTATAAAGGCACTTGAGCTCGGTTTTCCGTCTCACTGCCTTTATAGATGGTCTAGGTTCCCCTAGAACAGCAGTATCCCTCACACCCCCCTGCCCCAGTCCATCCCTTTGTACTTCACCGTCATCGCCCAGCAGGTTCAGTACAAGCCCTGGAATGACCCGCTCAAGCTCAACATCCCTGATTTTGCTCCCTTCCCCCTTCATACCTAGTTTAAAGACCTGTCAATGAGTCCTGCTAGTTCCTCAGCTAAGAAGGACACCGCCGAGAGCTCGCAGCTGATTAAATCCCCAGATCACGATGGATACTGGATAATGCTCCAACTGCTCCAGCAAGTAGGAGGCACCATTTTGCCATCTGAAACCTTAGTGCAATGTCCGAGTCACCACAGGGCAGACCTTGCTGATGTCTTTCTCAGAGACTTGGGTTCCCCAGTGCCACAGACTGTGCCATGGACAACACTTCTGCCATCGGACTCAGCCTTGAACAGTTTGTTTTCAAAGTCTAGCCATGATTAATTGCTGCTTTCCCTGAATCCAACAAGCAGCATATGCAGACTCTTCTGATGAAAAAGGCATTTTACTATTCACATGCATGTTCAGAGCCTGACATACCCAATCTTCATTAGATCTATATCTCAGCCAAAAAACTGATTCCCTACAATTGGTTCTTTATGCCACACAACGACACAATACTTAATCATTTTCTGTTTATCCTTATCTCTGGTTCTTGAATTTATCTTCCAATTTTTCAATATATTTCCTAAAGGACTTATAGCAGGCACTGCTCTGGGGGCCCCCTCTCCGTCCCCCACCTTGGAACTCTTATTCCCAATTTCCCTCAGCAACCTATGGTGGTACTACTGCAGAAACTGCCCTAATTCACAGGCCTGCAGAAATAAGAGTGGAGTGCACCGTCCTGTGCCGTAGAGACAGAGGTCCACCACAGGCGATGTTGGTTTCCTGGGTTTTGGCACCAAATTTGTGAGAAACGCACAAAGTCAAAAATTTCAGGTTAAGCAAGGATCTTAGTGATAGCAGCAAAGTTTATTCGTTATTGCAATAACGGGCGCACGTCCCCTAGTGGCAAGGGAGAAATTGTGCACCAGTCAGCAAAATTCATTCCCTCATATACTCTAAACCCGATGCAGGTAAAGCTCTCCTGGCACTCGATCATTGGTTGAGTGTCTCAGGCTCACAGTTTCCCCAGTGCTGTTGCTATGATACCTCTCCCTATAAGGTCCATTACCAACCTGTTGTTTTTTGGAATGTTTTGTACTTTCCTGTGGAGATAGGAGGGCAATATTTCCAAGAGTGAGCATGTTCTTTCTGTCCTGTGCTAGGCTCTCTCTCCACCCTGCATATTTGCCTTATCTTGTGCCTGGCTCAATTCTACCCCAGTCAGAATGCCCCAAATCTTTAACTTTTTACTCTATTCAGCAACTTTCTTAGTGGAAGAAAAACAGCTATTTCACAAGAGGGTTATAAGTTCAATAAAGGCCTATACTACATACAGAAAATACTGGAAGCATCTACTGCAAAAACACAATCTACCTCTCACATCATGAAGTCCAACCGCAACCTAACCAATCAATGCCGTTACCATGCAGCCATCACACAGCTTACTTGGCTTTGTTTTTCTCTTCTTCTGTAAATGTCCTTGGTTCTCAGCCTTGCTTTCTCATGCCGTTTATCTTGCTCCTCAGCTGCTGTTCTGAATATTCTTTCTTGTATTCCCACAGGTTGCACTCAGAGGGTTGCAGTCAGCAAATCAGCTTCCAAGTAGAGACTAATAATGAATGACATTCCTCAGGGATCACTGTTGGGATCTTGGGATTGCAGGGTTTTTTTCCATTAGCACACTGCATCCGCATAGCCAGTGCGTGATGCTTGAAATCCTTGAAATTCTTCCAAGTAGTCCTGCTGAGAAGGACTTAGGGGTCCTGGTTGATGAAAAACTTAACACGAGCCCGCAGTGTGTGCTTGCAGCCTGGAAGACCAGTGATATCCTGGGTTCCATCTGAAGAGGGCTGGCCAAGAGGGTGAGGGAGGTGATTGTCCCCCTCTATTTTGCCCTCGCGAGGCCCCAGCTGAAGTACTGCATCCAAGTCTGAGGCCCCTGACACAGGAAGGATGTGGACCTTTTGGAGAGGGTCCAGATGAGGGCCACAAAGATGATCCAAGGGCTGGAGTACTTCTCTTATGAAGATAAGCTGAAGGAACTGAGCTTGTTCAGCCTGGAAAAGAGAAGGCTGTAGGGAAACCTGTCATGGGTCTGTGGGTCCCCCCATCTCATTAGTCATGGAACCAGGCCGAACTGGCCTGTAAACCATTGACAATAGGAGTGTTAGTGGAGTTATTGGAGTAAGTTTTAGGAAAGGGAACATTTATATCTCTTGCATTGTTCCAATTCTTTCCTAAGCCGGCAAAATTTTTCCTTTTTAGGAAAAATGCCTTTGGAAGGGGGGGAGGGGGGGGGGAGATAAAAGTAGGGAGATGGTCCTGGACAAAGGAAAATGGCAGCAACAAGCTAAGGGGAAGAACTTAGTTTACGAAGTATAGAAGTTCTTACTCTAATGTTGTAGGAAAAGCAGCTGGGGAGCAAATAGAGTAGTCTTGTGACTCCCAGTCAGTTTTATCTTTCCCTCTGAATGGAGAACAGAAAACGGAAATGGAAAAATGAAGTCTTTTGGGAGTTGTAATTCATTCTTCTTTTCTAAGACCAAAAGACTAGAAATATTGACAATCCATGTAACTGCAGCATAAACTCATTAACTCCCAGTGCATTCCATGATGTTATGACAGGGAATAATGATGAAAAACAATAAAACCATGACACTGAGTGAGGGGTGAGGTGCTGGAACAGGTTGCGGATACCCTGTTCCTGGAAGTGTTTAAGGCTAGGTTGGATGGGGCCCTGGGCAATCTGATCTAGTACTTGATCTAGCAGCTGGCAACCCTACCGGTGGCAGAGGGTTGGAATTTGATGATCCTTGGGGTCCCTTGCAAATCAAGAAACTCTATGATTCTATGATTCTTGACATTTTTGAAGACTGGAGTGACAATGGCTATCCTCTAGTCTTCAGGCACATTACTCATTCATTAGGACCTTTCAAAGATTGTAGAGAACAGTTCAGCGATCACCTCTTGCAGTGTCTGAGGCACGGACTCAGAGGTGAACAATGAAATGGTTTATTGCAGGTTCTAACATCTCTTATATACATTCACAAGTTTTCTCTTGTAACTTTCCCACCCACCTTTACATGTCAACAAAACATTCCACAAACACTCCTTAACTGTGTATGCAGGTGCTTACCCAATCAGAGTCATGAATGGTTCCTAGCCATGCTCTCTTCCTCCAATCAGGGTCATTAGCGTGTGGCCATGACACAGCTCTCAGTCTCAATTGAGACTCCCTTCAATCCAAACTTGACAACCTTCAATTTCAACAAGAAATCCTCCAGTCCGAGTGAGATGCCCTCCGGTCTGAGAGGGACATCCTCAAGTCCGAATGGGACACACTTCAAACTGAATGAGATGGTTTCCAGTTCACAACATTTAGTCTCCAAACTGAACGAAGCAACATTCAGGATCATTGAGTCATGCACGAATCTGAACTAAATATCCTCATAATCAAACGAGACAGACTCTGAGCCGAGCTGGAGAGTGAGAGCATCGAAACTGACTAACTTGATCAACCACAGGAGGTACCAGAATTGATGTCAGTTGCCCCTGTAAGAGAATGAAAAATGAAATGAATCTCGACTAAGTTAGAACAGAAGAAAGAGGAGGAGGGTAAAGTAGAGGAAGCAGTCAGGGTAAGAGAAGAGGAGGAAAGAGGTCCAGAGGAGTGGCTCCAATATCCAGGGGAAGCTCAACCAAGTCCAGGGGAGGGGCCCTCAATAAGATCATGGTCACCAATGCCCAGGAGAGCAACGAGAAGTCAAGAAAGAGTAGGAGGTGAGCAAGACATCATCACCATTGTTGATCAATCTCCAAAAATGAATGAAATAAGAAGTCTGAGAAAAGACATTTCACGCCACCCAAATGAGCCTATTGTCACCTGCCTACTTCGATGCTGGGACAATGGGGCCAACAGTGTGTGGCTAGATAGAGAAGCTCCCAACGGGTGGCATTTGCAGGGATCAGCCATTGACAGAGGATTATACTGCCAAAGGGTACTTCACCATCTGGAAGCGGATGTTGTTAGCTGTAAAAGAAAGATACCCCTCAAAAGATGATTGATGCCTGGGGAAAAAAAATGGATGTATAGAAAAAGGCATCCGTTTTTTAGGTTGGCGGGTGGAAACCGTTACTACCCCGATTTCTTTCCGACGAGCCGACCAAGAGCATACCGAGAGGTCAGGTGTACACCAAAATAAATGTGGCGTATATTCCAAAGACGCACGGAGAAAGGTATGCCGTACATTTCACAATGTTGACAGAGGGAAAAGAAGACCCTTATTAAAGAACTGATTAAGAACTTCAAGACTTTGAGTTAATTTAAGTCCCTGCGGCTTGTGTTTAGCCTTCCAAAAGTATGAAAAGTGGACAGAATGGAAAAGCAAAACAAGAAATATAAGACAAAACTGTCAACCGGCCAATGCGTGGATCCAGGTGGTAACAGATACATCAATGGGGACCAGAATTTTCCAAAACAGCCTACTGGGGGCTGATCACTTGGTTTCCTCCCAGCTGGGTCACCAATGTTCAGCATTAAAAGAAGCCGTCCTCCGCCGGCAAGGGACCCCAGTAAGACTACACACGTTTTGCCTTGTGGCATTACCTACGTGACCTGGAGAAGATATGAAGAAGTGGCATAAACAACCTACTCCTGCACTTCAAGCACGGGTAAAAGAATTACAAGACAAATCAACCACCAAGGTGAACTTCTCCAAAAAGGTGATTGCTCCAGTTGCTGCCAGACAACGGAGGTAACAAATAGAGGGGCCTGCCCCCAGCCGGGGGGGGAAAGGGATAATAAGAGTATATTGGACTGTGGTGGGTTAGATGTCCTGGCAACATCAGAACCACAGAAATTAAGGCCCTGGTGGACACAGGTGCTCAGTGTACTCTTAATGCCCTAGTCACAAAGGGCAACATCAATTTATATTCATGGGGTGACTGGGGTTCCCAAGAGCTGACTAGTTAGAGGCCGAAATCAGCCCTCACTGGTAAAGATGGCAAAAGCACCCATTGCAACTGGCCCAGGGGCTCCATGTATACTTGGTATTGATTACGTCAGGAAGGGGATATTTTAGGATCCCAAAGGGTATCGATGGGCCTTGGGAATAGCTGCTGTGGTCACAGAAGGTGTTTAAGCAGTTGTCTTTTTTGCCTGGCCTATCAGAAGATCCGTCTGCTTTGGGGGCTGCCACGAGTGAAAGAGCAACAGGTACCGGGATTTCTAAAAAATGTTTTGCAACAGGCGGCAGTACCGCACCAACAGGGATTCCTTGCTCCCCATTCAGAAGTTGATTCTCAACTAGAGAGTCAGGGAGTGTCAAAAGACTCCTCACCTTTTAAGAGCCCCATATGGCCGGTGCGAAAGCCAATGGAGAATGGAGGCTACGTGATTACCGTGGCCTGAATGAAGTCACACCCCCCGAGTGCTGCCGTGCCGGCCTGTTAGAACTGCGGATGAACTGGGTCAAAAGGCAGCCAATGGTAGCCACAATTGCTTGCTAATGCCATTTTTCTCCATTCCTTTGCAAAGAATCAGGCCACATTTGCTTTCACATGGAGGGGCCAATAACCTGAACGCTTTGCCCCAGGGGTGGAAACAAGCCCCACCATTTGCCATGGTTGATCCAACTGCACTGGAACAGGGAGGGCCCTGAGACTTACAGTACAATTGATGACATCATTGTGTGGGGTGATACAGCAAAGGAAGTTTTTGAGAAAGGAGAACAAATAATCCAGATCCTTCTGCGTGCTGGTTTCGCTATTACGCGAACTGAAGTGAAAGGACCTGCCCAGGAAATTCAGTTCCTAGGTATAAAGTGGCAAGATGGCCGTCGTTACATCCCTACAGATGTGATCGACAAAATCACTGCCATGTCTCCGCCCACTAATAAGAAAGTGACACAATCGTTTCTGGGCATAATGGGTTTTTGGAGAATGCATGTTCCAAAGTACAGCCTCATTGTAAGCCCCATTTATCATGTGATGCGAATGAAGAATGAGTTTACATGGGGCCCTGAGCAGAAGAAGGCTTATGAGCAGATTAAGCAAGAGATAGCCCGTGCCGTGGCCTTAGGGCCAGTACGGACAGGACAGTATGTAAAGAACATCCTCTACAGTGCTGCTGGAGAGAAAGGTCCCACTTGGAGTTTGTGGCAGAGCCTCAGGAGCTACCTGAGGCCAAACCCTGGGATTCTGGAGTCAAGCATACAGGGGGTCTGAAGAGTGCTACACTCCAACTGAAAAGGAGATCTTAGCCACGTATGAGGGGGTTCGGGCTGCTTCTGAAGTGATCAGCACTGAAACGCAGATCCTTCTGGCACCTCAACTACCAGTGTTAAACTGGGTAGTCATGGGAAAACTTCCCTCCAACCATCATGCAACTGATGCCACCTGGATTAATTGGATTGTGTAGATTACGCAACGAGCTTGGATGGGGAACCTCATTTGTCTAGGAAACCTAGAGGTGATCATGGACTGGCCTGAAGGTAAAAAGTTTGGAACACCGCCAGCAGAAGAGGTATCACGAGCTAAAGAAGCACCACCATAAAATGTACTTTCAGAAAATGAAAAGAAATATGCCCTGTTCACATATGGATCATATTGTATTGTGGGAAAGCATTGCAGATGGATAGCTGCTGTGTGGAGGCTGACACTACAAGTTGCAGAGGCCACTGAAGAAAAAAAAGGAGAATCAAGCCAATTTGCAGAGGTAAAGGCTGTCCAATTGGCCTTGGATGTTGCTGAACAGAAGAGGTGGCCAATGCTTTATGTTTATACTGACTCATGGATGGTGGCAAATGACTTGTGGGAGTGGTTACAGCAGTGGGAACAAGACAACGGGCAAAGAAGGAGTAAAAATATTTGTGCTGCTGAACTGCGCAAAGTCATAGCTGCCCGTATAAAGAGTATGGTTGTAAAGATGCATCATGTAGATGCTCATGTGCCCAAGAGTTGGGCTTCTGAAAAAAAAACAAAATAACCATCAGATAGATCCAGCTGCCAAAATTGAGGTGGCTCAGATAGACATCGACTGGCAACGCAAGAGTGAATTATTTCTAGCTCGGTGGGCCCATGAGACCTCGGGCCATCAAGGAAGAGATGCAACATACAAATGGGCTAGAGATTGAGGGGTGGACTTAACTATGGACACTACTGCACAGGTTATTCACGACTGTGACACATGCGCCACAATTAAACTAGCCAAGAGGATGAAACCTCTCTGTGGGGAAGGCCGATGGCAAAAGTATAAAGATGGGGAGGTGTGGCACGTTGATTATATCACCTTGCCACAATATCGCAGTGTTAAGTGTGTGCTTACTATGGTAGAGACAACCAGTGGGTGGATTGAAACATATGCAGTACCCCATGCTACTGCCCGGAAGACCATATTAGGTCTCGAGAAACAAGTCCTATGGCGACATAGCACTACAAAAAGAATTGAGTCAGATAATGGGAATCATTTCAAAAATTCTCTTGGAAGTGATTGAACCAAAGATCATGGCATTGACTGGATTTATCATATCCCCTATCTTGTGCCAGCTTCTGGTAAAATTGAGTGATACAATGGATTGTTAAAAACCATGTTGAAAGCAATGGGTGGCAGAACATTTAAGCACTGGGAGAAGCACTTGGCAGAAGCCACCTGGTTGGTCAACACTTGAGGATCTATCAATCGTGATGGTCCTGCCAGCTCCCTACGTACTGTAGAGGGAGATAAGGTCCCTGTAGTACATATTAAGAACATCTTCGGAAAAGCAGTTCAAGTCTTTCCAGTTTCTGGGAAGGGCAAACATCTCCGTGGTACTGCTTTTGCCCAGGGACCTTGTCAACAGTTTACGGGCTGGTTCGGCCTGGTTCCGTGACTAGCAGGGCGGAGGGATACGCAGATCTGTGCCTCCGAAAAAGGGAAACAGGGGACCCTAAAATATCTGTAAACAGCGGCAACGACCTGAGGTAAAACAAACTAATTTACTAAATATAGTATCAGTAAAATATAATGAGAGAGAGAGAGTGTGTGCAAAATGTGGATAGGCCTCACCACAACGCTGAGGTGAGAAGTGCAATACCAGCTGAGCCGATGAAGAAAAGAAGGCGGAGAAGAGCAGACGGAGAAGTGCAGACAAAGAAGAGCAGGCAAAGAAGAGAACATCAGGTGACCTTGCCAGGAGTTACATCTCCTTGCTGACCGTAAAGCCCCCTGGGGAATGTAGTTCTTCTTCTCCTCCGGACAGCCACCCGGAACTTGAGCATCAACAGTGAAACCCCCAGTGCATTACATAATGTTATGATGTGGAATACTGATAACCAAAAATCATAAAACCATGACAGCCTGGGTCCACTTGGTGGTTGATGCAGAAAAATGGGGATGTTCAATGTGTACCTGTACAATCAATGGAAATTATATAAAGGAATATTTTAATTTAAAAAATATTAAGTTTATAATAAGGGAATAGCAAGACAGTTAGGCACAAGCGAGAACAAAGAGAATAAATAGGAGGCTTACCCGTGCCGGGGCCGCTCAGGAACCCAGTGGAGGGGATCTTCCAAAGAGAGAGAGGCGATCCTCCCCACCGGTACAGCTTTTTTAAATGGGTCTAGGGAGGGGACCGGCCCACCCCCTTCCTGCAGCACAGGTGAATTGCTTTCACCGTCTCCCAGGGGCTGACTCATTGCTCGCCCAGGTGACTAATCAGAGGCAGGCCCTGACCCACAGTTCCCTACACTCCACCCCTTCACGGCGTGAACCAATGAGAGGCTGATAAGGGGTAGCTTTTCCTAATACAGAACCCACTTTTAAATCACGACGCTTGTAAATTTCCATCGCGACGCATGTTGGTACAATTAGACAATGACATTGGTGAACGTTGAAAGTCTTGTAGGGGCCAGTGCTCGTGAAGTTTACTGGAGGCGGCGGTCACAGGTGCAGGTCCGTCTTTGTTCCATCGTCCCCAATGGCCACACCGGGGTACACGTGATCTGACTGTAACACTGGAACGCTTTGATGGTTTTCGTTCCTTCCGGTGTCCTGAAGGCCGAAATCCGGGGAGTAATACAAATGTTTCAAGGGTACCAGGAGGGGAAGGGCTGCCTCCAGGGCAAGAACGGGCCGTATTTCTATCCTGGGTCAACACTTCCGCTTGTTGGGGAGTCCCGGCCCGCCTGTACCAACCTTCTGGCCAGATATCGTGGTGCATAACTATGTAGGCACCAAAGGAGGTGTCCTGACTGCCATAGGGAATGAGGGGGTCCCTTAGCAATAAGATGGAGTGTTTACCACAATATCAGTGGCCAGTACCTATTACTGGAGGGACTACGAGCCTCCCACCTTCCAACAATCTCCCCCAAGGGGCAAGTAGGCCACACCATTGGGCCTACCTGACCTTCCAAGGCCATTGATTCAGGGTGCCTGGTTCTAAATTCCAGGGGCAGGGGACAGAAATTATTTTCATTACCAATTTGGGGTCTTACCTGTAATCGTGCCCGTAGTTTGGATCCTAAGCCGGTGGCCCTGTTTGTTGCACATTCTCAGGGCAGGGTCTGCCGTCCGGGGTCTTTTCATTCGGTCCCCGCAAGGTTTCATCAGTCCTTCCCACCCCTTGCAGGGACTGGGATCGTCTTCAGGGCAGCCTTAAGAATACCATTAAAACGTTCAATGAGGCCTGCCCCCGTTGGATTATATGGCAGTTGGAATCGCCATTCATGTTGTTTTTTTTCTGCCCAGCGCTGTATCGTTGCACAGTAAAGAGCCCTTGGTCCTCTCGATGATTGAGGTGTCCCGTAGGCAGACATCAGTTTAGTCCGTGCCTTGATGGTAAAGGCCGGTTTGCTTTTTGGTACCGGATAGGCCTGCAGTAGCCCATCGCATGTCGACGCAGGTCGGGCTATCCGCCCCCTCAACCGAGGGAGGGGCCCAATGTAATCGATCGGCCATCGTTGGAGAGGTTTGTGGTCCCCCTAGCAAGATGGGCGTGTTTCGGGCAATGATCCGGTCTCTTTTAGAGCAACGTCGCAAATCCTGGCTGCCTGGACGATATCAGGTAGTTTATGGGCATCCCCATGCTTTAGCAGCTGCCCACTTGTCCTTTTGTCCCGCATGCGTCTTCTGATTAACCAACGGGCGATTTTCTCGACGTTTAATTCCAATCCATCAACCGGGCCAATGTCAGCTTCACATTTCCCTGACTGTAGAGGCTGATGACCAGAAACATGGTGACAATTTCCTGTGTTTGACTGTATTCCAAGTCAACCACATGTCCTTTGCCCCAGATTGGTCGGGCGGTGGGATGTCCATTCCCGGGTGGCCCCTGTCAATCCAAAGAGGACCCCCGGTAAACACCCCAATTCTGACAGATATTCAGAATCCTCA
This sequence comes from Lophura nycthemera, assembly GCA_021292215.1. NCBI lineage: Eukaryota > Metazoa > Chordata > Aves > Galliformes > Phasianidae > Lophura > Lophura nycthemera. Next base: position 11,620 of record JADANK010000515.1, read on the forward strand.
CCCGGGTTCCTTGGTTAAACCTCCACACGCTCGCAGTTTCCGCCCATTGGCTGCTCGACCCTCCCCCTCCAAGCCAGATTGTTCATCGAAGGATGGTTGCTATCGCTCTCCATTGCTCGGGTTGCCCTTGCTGGACCCTCGTAACCAGGCTCTTCAGGGATAGGAATTTCCCTCCTAACGGGACCTTCTCTGGGGGAGCACCAGTATTTCTTTGGTGCATCACTGAAGGTACGGACCTGGATCTTTGAAGCTCTTTTTTAAGGGTGAGAAACAAGCTCCTTTGGCGAGGTAAAGCGCCCATCGTGCCACTGTTTGTGCTTGGGCCACCCTGCTTAGGAAGGGGGTCCAGTCTTTTCACCCACCCCGTTGGCAGAGTGGTCTTAACTAAATCAGCCGTCTGGTTACTGGCTTCCCTGTATCTGAATAGGCAGCCAATAAGTTTTTTCAATCTACTAATTTCTTCGCTCATGCCAGACGAACCAAAAACCATGGGGGGTCCGAACAGAATTGGGTGTTGCCACAGGCCCCAACCAAAGCCCACTTGGTAACATGAACACAACTCGGCGGGGAGGGTAGGAACAATTACCCAATGCCTGGGCTTTTTAACTGCCAGTTTGCCTGTTGGAAAGACCTGTTCTGTTTTCCCCCGTCCCATAGCTGCCCCTTTTTTGAGAGTCATATGTGGCCTTACCTGCCTAGGGGGGTAAAGGGAACGCCAGTAACCCGTATACCTAGAAACTCTTGCAGCTGTTTCGTGTTGAGGGCTGGGAACGCCTGAACCTTTTATACAGCAGGGTAGTACTTTGGTCTTTCCGACAAAACCACCCCCAAATTTTACGACGGGCCTGGACCTTGCACCTTTTGGGGATTTATGCCCCCATCCCCTCTGCTGTAAAAATAGGCGGTTAATGAACTGCCGCCTGCCCTACTGCCTCCAGGGAGTCGGTGTCAGCAGGAGACATCAATAAAGAACAAGTTTACATCATCAGGTTTTTTTCCAACCAGCCAGTCACGCGCCACTAATTGTGACAATACTTGGTGAAAATGCACGTACCCCTGTGGAGGACCTGAAAGGCCACTGCCTCCTCCCCACGTAAACGCAAATTGATTTGCATTCCCAGCAATTGGGATGCTAAGAACGCTTTGCTGACTAGGACACGTGATAGGTTTTTATCTCCCACTCCAACGATCCATTAGGGAGGCAATATTGGTGGCCGCATGAATTGGCGGCGGCCTTATTTAATTCTCGTAATCCCTGTCATCTCCACGTCCATCCGACTTCCGCAGGCCTTGGGGGAATATATGGGCGGTGGGCAGGTTTATAATGCCCACTTTTTCTAATTCCCGCACCGTCCTCGTATTTCATTTGCCACCCGGGAGTCTGTACGTCTTCTTAGTAATCCGGCGTGGTTTTCGGCACGCAAATAGGCCATGGTTTCGCATGGCCTCTTGATTGCCTGCACCGCCCCGGATACGATACATCTCTGTTGACTGACTCTCCCACGTTGTTTGGAACCAACCCCTAGAATATCATGCCCAAAGTCTCCTGGACGGGGCAAAGATCCTTATACCCCGGGGTGGGAGCGCCCAACCCCCGTTTTAACCATGTTTGGGTGACAGGAATAGTCTTTTCCCCCAAAGCCACCAATCACATTCTGTCCCCATCAAATTTTGGTTGGTCTCCAAAACAATTGATGTTTTTCCGCTTCAGGGGCTACCAAATGCCATAACCCTTTGTATGTTTTTCCGGACCAATAAATCTTAATTCTCATAGGGCCCCGGTCCCGTCCGGAGGCCCAGGGGACTAACTCCCTCGGCACGCCCGAATTGAGCTTGTCCAATTCTTTTGCCCCGGTGGCTCAGGCTTGTAGCCCGAGACACCTGGGCGGCTTTTTTTTTTCCTATTAAACAATGAAATCCTTAATTTCCAAGTCTTTTGTTGGCATTCTTCCTTTTAACCCTACCCTTGGTTTTCTTAGGGTAGGGTCGAAATTTTTTGGTTGTCCTTTAATTGTTTCCCAATTGGAGGGGACATGGTTGGGCTGGCCGTCAATCTTAGAAATTGGCCCCCAGCCCGAATTAAAGTCATTAAACATTTGTTTTCGGGAACCCTTATGGGTCCCGATTGAGGAGCTCGGTACCACATTTTTGGTTTTAGTCACCGGCAAACCGGTTCTTCTAGGTCCTAATTTGCGCCTACTCCCCCCCCCCCCCCCCGCAGGGTTCTGTCTCTCCAAGTCAGCCCTAACTGCGCAGCCTGCTGGACTCTCTTCTGGGCCACAGGGGTTATAGAGACCAAGTCCCATACAGATGGGAGGGGGCTTGTTGTAGAATTAGGTCTCTATCCTGTGAGAATTTGACCAGATCAGGGCCATAAAGGTATCTTTCATAAATTGCTTCCCTTTAACCTAGCTAACGGATGTAATTTTGAAGATCCTCCATGGAGGCCACAGCCCTGTATGAAGGGAATTCACATTTTTGGGCCATACCAACAGCAGGCCGCCATTAACCATTCTTTATAAAAGTTTTCATCAAATTATTCGATTACCTGCTAAATTCTGTCTAAGAGCAGGAGGATGGTCACTGTGCCAATTTGGCTATTTGGGGCCATTCACAAGAACACTTTCGCCCCGAATCCCTAGTCTTAAAACCAAGCCGGCACACTTTCTCTAGGTTTCTGCCGGAATCGTGGACTAAGCCATTAGTTTGTTTCCGTGAGGTCGGGCAGTTACATGAAGTTGTTTGGCAGGGGGCCCCTGATCAGGCGACCCCCTGCCGGTCTGTCCGTCCTTTTTCGTTTTTTTTTGAGTTATAACAGGACAGACTTCTAGTGCTCGTCAAAATTGGAGTTCAAGATCCGTTTAGATTGTTTATTTTCCTGATCAACGCAGTCCATTGATTCAGGAGCCTGGTCATTGTTTATTGAAATACTACGAACTTGACCTATTGGCAGATGTGAAATTGGTTTTTTTCCTGTTAATAGGCCAAGTTCCTGTTCTAGCTTTTCGATACGAACTTTTAGAAGTTCATTTTCATTCACTAAAGTATTGTTCCGTATTTCAGCATTATTTAAAGCATTTAATAGCGGCCATGCCACTGTAGAAGCCGCTAATTGTCTTTCTCTAGTGACTAATATATCTTTGCCTAGTCCCTGAAAGTAGTCCGCTAGGCGATATGGCGAAACGTTTCCCACAACACGTAGGGGACCCCATTTTTCAATGATAGTTGCTAATTCATAATAAGGGGATCCCGCAAATCCTGGGATCTGCCCTGGAATTATTTTATCGAGGGGGGTAGTGTTCTCCCCCTTGAACCATTTACAGAAATTCCAAAGAAAAGACATAGTGTAAGTTTTAGTATATTAGGCTTGCCTGCCTGGCTCGCCAAATGTACAATCAATGGAAATTATATAAAGGAATATTTTATAATTTAATAATATTAAGATGTTATAATAATGGAATAGCAAGACAGTTAGGCACAGTGAGACAAAGAAAATAAATAGGAGGCTTACCCGTGCCATGGGCTTGCTCAGGAAACTCCAGTGGAGTGGATCTTCCAAAGAGAGAGAAAGCAATCCTTCCCCACTGGTAGTCAGCTTTTAAATTGGTCTAGGAGAGGTGGAGCCAGGCTCCACCCCTTCCTGCAGCACAGGTGAATTGCTTTCACCTGTGCTCCCAGGGCTGACTCATTGCTCACCTCAGGTGACTAATCAGAGGTTCAGGCCCTGACTCAGCAGTTCCCATACAGTACCACAACGGAATTTGATGTTGAGGGGAGTGCAGTCAGTAATTCCATGTATATAGATAGGTTTGTGTGTGCGTGTGTTTAATGCTTGTTAGTTATGGTTTGTTTGTATTGGTTAAGCATGATGTAGTGATGTAGAATAAGGGGTGGAATGTCATGGTTTTATGATTTTTGGTTATCGGTATTCCACATCATAACATCATGTAGTGCACTGGGAATTAAAGTGTTAATGCTCCAGTTCTGCGTACCTGTCCTAGAAGAGAAGAAGAACTACATTCCCCAGAAGACTGTTCGCTGTGTTGTTATCATTTCTGCTCAGGGGGAATAGATATAAGGCCTTGGTAGGTCATCTGACCTCTCTCTTTTTGATCATCTGTCTTTCCTCGCTGCTGCTCTTCCCGACTGCACACATCGCCTCAGTACCAGTGTAAGGCCTACCAGCTTTCGGACACTCTCATTATACTTGATTTATTAGCTTCATTTCTAATTATATTGTATTATGGTGTGTTATCTTGCATTCCGATACTATATTTAGTAAATTAGTTTGTTTCTCCTCAGATCACTGCCGCTGTTTTTAATTATTTTGGAGTGCCCTGTTTCCCTTTTCTGGAGGCGCAGATTTTGTGAAATCCCTCCGCCCCGCTAGTCATGGAACCGGGCCAAACCAGCCCGTAAACCGTTGTCACAAGTTTAACAGACCTAAGGACAACACCACCATGTCAACACACACACTATAATACAATATAATTAGAATTGAAGCTAATAAATCAAATATAATGAGAGAGAGTGTCCGAAAGGTGGATACGCCTCACCATAACGCTGAGGTGAGATGCGCAGTCCAGTTGAGCAGCAGGGAGGAGAGCCTGACAAAGAAGAGCAAATCAGGTGTCTTTGCCAGGGGTTAATATCTCCTCTCTGACCGCAAAGCTCCCTGGGGTATGTAGTTCTTCTTCTCTCCCGGACAAGTGCCTGGAACTGGAGTATTAACAGTTTAACTCCCAGTGCACTACATGATGTTATTGATGTGGAATACTGAAAACCAAAAATCATAAAACCATGACAACTTGACAGTTGGATTCAGAGTTTTCACAGTATATTCTGGCTTACTGGTACTCCCTGAACATGATACCATTCATTTTGACTCCTTCTTTCACCCCTGTTTATCAAACTGATTATGATTTGCATGTAATTCCTCCATGGTGTTTCCAAATTCCTAAAAAATTGGGAAATGAACCAAGGGACCCATCTAATATCTGTTGGATGTGGTCACAAAAGAAACCCATCATAAAGGGCTTCGCAACATTATGTTTCTGATGTTTTTCAGTGTCAGAGAATTGTTGATTGTAACACCAGTCCAGGAGTTCCATCCAAAACGTGATTGTTGGAAAGTGTCTAAGTTTTGATAAGAGATGTGTATGTTTCTGTGATTACCCCTCTTATGGTTTATATTGTGAGGTATCCTACACACACTATCCCTTGAAAGTTCTATAGACTATAAGAGTACTTGAACTTGTGAAACTAGTATATATATATCTCTCAACATTTGAATTGCTTTGGAAATGCGCAAATGGAAAATTCTGTTCATATTTAATTTTGGAATAACATGCAGCGTTGCAGTGTGGTGTAATAATACCTTCACTCTGCCTAAATAGAGTGTTCAGTTTTGCAAACCACAGGACAGAGAATCTCGATGATTTCAGAAAACATATTTGCTCCATCTACGATCCAGGCAAGACATCAAATCATCTTTGAAAACTACATGGCAAGTCCACATATTGTCAAATTGGACTAGATATGCTTTTGGTGAATTAACTGAAGCGTAATATTGTATGGCTATTTATAACACCACAACCTCCATTGAAGAATTCCCTCCTGGATCCTGGTTTACCATCATTTCACAAACACTGGGACTTTGTGGATGGGAAAACAGCTGTCACAAATCAGACTAAATGTATTAATTGGACCTCTATTTGTTTTTATTTATTATTATTTGTCATGGTTATTGTTAAATGTATGATTTTCTCTTTTCACTTTCTCCCTTTTTTTCGTTATGTAATATTCGTGTCACCACTCCTGAAGAGTCACTGGTGGTGTCTGTGGCAAATTGCATGACTCTGCTTGTTGTCTAAGGATTGATGAAAATTATGAACTTGTTAAACAAATTGCCCAAGGTATACGAAAAATTGCCCATGTTCCTTTCCAAACTTAGAAAAATCTATTGTGTGTTGTTGCAACTCTCATATTTCTTCCTTGTACGATACCATGTTTTATTCAACGTGTTGTATCCTCCATGTACTTTGTAACCTCTTCAATGGATGGGGAAGTCCAGCAGATCAAGGCAACATTTGTGACCAAGACTGAAAAATCTTTTGTAATGATTGTATAAAACATTTGATTTCCCGCCCCCTCCCTCCTTTACCCTTATACTTGCAATCTCTTTTCTCACCATCATGGATCACCAGTGTCCCATTTTAATCAACCTTCGAGTCACGGGGTGATCTAAGAGATTACTCTTTTTGCACCTTTGTCTCAAAACTTGCTGATGAAAACTGATGGACAAGTCCAGGCAAGTCCTGGTCAAAGTTCCAGAAATCCTTTGTCTAAAGAATCCAGATGGATGAGTCCCTGCCAGAGCAGGAACACCTCTATCAGGTCACACAGGAATGCATCCAGGTGGATTTTGAATGTCTCCAGAGCAGACCTCACAACCTCTCCGGGCAGCCTGTTTCAGTATTCTGTCACACTCACCGTAAAGAAGTTTTTTCTCATACTTATGTAGAACCTCCCATGTTCCAAATTGTACCTGTTGCCCCTTGTCCTGTCACTGAATGTCACTGAGAAGAGCCTGGCTCCATCCTCATGACACCCACCCTTTACAGATCTATAAACATTAATGAGGTCACTTCTCAGTCTCCTCTTCTCCAAAGTAAAGAGACCCAGCTCCCTCAGCTCCTCCTAGTAAGGGAGATGCTCCACTTTCTTAACCATTTTTGCGGCTCTGCGCTGGACTCTCTCAAGCAGTTCCTTGTCCTTCTTGAACTAAGGGGCCCAGAACTGGACACAATATTCCAGATGCAGTCTCACCAGGGCAGAGTAGAGGGGGAGGAGAACCTCTCTCAACCTACTAACCACACCCCTTCTAATACACCCCAGGATGCCATTGGCCTTCTTGGCCACAAGGGCACAGTGCTGGGTCACGGTCATCCTGCTGTCCACCAGAACCCCCAGGTCCCTTTCCCCTACACTGCTCTCCAACAGGTCAGTTCCCAACCTGTACTGGTACCTGGGGTTGTTCTTGCCCAGATGCAAGACTCTACACTTGCCCTTGTTGTATTTCATTAAATTTTTCCCCGCCCAACTCTCCAGCCTGTCCAGGTCTCGCTGGATGGCAGTACAGCCTTCTGGTGTGTCAGCCACTCCTCCCAGTTTTGTCATCAGCAAACTTGCTGACCGTGCACTCTATTCCCTCATCCAAGTCATTGATGAATAAATTCAAAAAACACCGGTTTCATTACCAATCCCTGAGGGACTCCACTAGACACAGGCCTCCAACTAGACTCCATCCCATTGACCACAACTCTCTGGCTTCTTCCCTTCAGTCAGTTCACAATTCACCTCACTACCCGATTGTCCAGACCAAACTTCCTCAGTTTCGCTGCGAGGATGCTGTGGGAGACGGTGTCAAATGCTTTACTGAAATCAAGATAGACCACATCCACTGCTTTACCATCATCTATCCACCTGGTTATTTCTTCATAAAAGGCTATCAGGTTGGTCAAGTATGACTTCCCCTTGGTGAAGCCATGCTGGCTACCTCTAAAGACCCTCTTATCCTTGATATGCCTAGAGACAGTGTAAAGGATAAGTTGTTCCATCACCTTTCCAGGGATGGACGTGAGGCTGACTGGTCTATAGTCACCAGGCTCCTCCTCCTCATTCTTTTTGAAAACTAGAGTGACATTTGCTTTCCTCCAGTCCTCAGGCACCTCTCCCATTCCCCATGACTTACCAAAGATGATGGAGAGCGGCCTAGCAATGACTTCCAGCTCCCTCAGCACCCATGCGTGCATCCCATCAGGGCCCATGGACTTTGGATTCAGATTGTCTAATGTGTCCTAACTCGATCCTCTCAACAAGGGGAAGATTCTCCTTCCGACTTTCCCTGTTACCTTAAAGCCTGGGGACTCCTGAGGGTATGGGCCGAGCATGTAAAGACCAAGAAAGAAGGCATTCAGTAACTCTGCCTTCTCTGTATCTTCTGTCACCAGGGCACCCACCTCATTCATCAGTGGGCCTACATTTTCCTCTAGTCTTCTTTTTCTACCAATGTACCTGAAGAAGCCCTTTTTGTTGTCTTTGACCCCTCTCGCAAGGTTTAATTCTAAGGAGGCCTTAGCTTTCCTGGTTGCCTCCCTACATCCTCTGACAACAGCCTTATATTCCTCCCAAATGGTCAGCCCCTCCTTTCACAAACTCTCCTCTTCCACTTGAGCTTGCCCAGCAGTTCCCTGTTTAACCATGCAGGTTTCCTGGATCCCTTTCTTGACTTTCTACCTGTTGGGATGCTCTGATCTTGAGCTTGGAAGAAACAATCCTTGAATGCTAACCAACTATCTTGGGCCACTTTACCTTCAAGTATGCTGTCCTACAGGATTTCCCCTAGCAATTGCTTGAAAAGGCCATAGTTGGTCCTACAAGTCCATGGTTGTGATTCTGCTTGGTATTCTATTCCGGCCACATGAGATCCTGAACTCCACCACCTCATGGTCACTGCAACCAAGGCTGCTCTCAGCCTTCACCACTGCAACCAGACCCTCCTTATTAGTGAGAATAAGATCCAGCAGTGCTCCTCTCCTAGTTGGCTCATCCACCATTTGCATCAGGAAGTTGTCATCATCAATAATACAACTGAAGCTAATAAATCAAATAAAATGAGAGAGAGTGTCCAAAAACCAAAGGCCTTACTCAAAGAAAGCTGAGGTGATACGGTACCGGCAACAGAGACGAGCCAGATGATCAAAAAGGGGATGTCTCGTGACCTATGAATGATTTTTATCTTTCCCACTGACTAGGAAACGGTAACAGAACAGTGAACAGACCTCTGGGAGATGTACTTCTTTTCTTCTGGGACAAATACCCAGAACTATCCACTATGCACAGAACTGGAGCATTAACTCTTTAAATTCCACTACAGTACATGATGTTATGATGTGGAATACCGATAACAAAAAATCATAAAAACATGAAAAATGGCATGAAATGAAATCAGATGAACTGAGATGCTGAAATAAGATGAAATGAATTCATGACCTGAAACGATAAGAAATGATGAACTGAGATAACATGGAATGAAATGTGATTAAATGATGAAACGTGATGAAATGATGAAATTAAATGAGATGACGTACAGCTAGCACAGTAAGGATGGCACTTAACAGGTGTTATAGTTGGAAAGATTATCGTGGTGGAAAATAAACAATCAAGGAAGAAATGCTTACCCATATCTGAGAACCTAGGTTCGCAATGGAAAACTCCAAAAAGAAGGGATCTCCAGCAAGAGATCCTTCCGCAGTGGTAGTCAGCTGTCACGGAGTTAACTAGATCAATTTATGCCCGTGACAGGGGGCAGTAGGCCCCTACCGCCCCACCCCCCGCCTGGCCCCACAAAATGGGAAGGAAGGAAGGGAGGAAAAAAAACAGCGGCAACAACCTATGGAGGTAAACTTATTTTACTAACTATGATATCGGAATGCAAGATAACACAATATAATACAATCTAATTGAAATTGAGACTAATAAATCAAATAAGATAGGAGAGAGAGTTCCTGAGACCGAGTCAAACCTGAAAAGCTTGGAACGGCTAGGAAAGCACCCTCCAGCACCCACTGCCAGGCAGTAAGAGACCGCCCCACCCGGAAGGGTCAGATCCCATGACTTCCATAATGTGTAGGGATAGGTACCTAGAATTGGAGCATTAACACTTTAATTCCAGTACATGATGTTTTGATGTGGAATACTGAAAATCAAAAAAACATAAAACCATGACATCAGCCCTTAAATGGGGTCTTGGAGGGATGGAACCTGGTGCAGGTCCATCCTATTTTCCATCAGTCCCATCACCGGGTGTCATGCATGATCTCACAGTGACTCTGGAACGCTTCAATGGCATTTCGTTCCTTCCAGTGATCCTAGAGACTCAAAGAATCACAAGGAGTAGTATAGATGTTTCAGGGGTACCAGAAGGGGAAGGTCTGTCCTCCAGGGCAAGATACAGGCCATGTTTCTATCCTGGGTCAACACTTTGCTTGTACTGGGGCATGCCCCAGCTGCCCGTACCACACCCTTTGGCCAGATATCTGCAGCTGCACAACTCTGTCAGGTACAAAAAGGGGTGTCCTGATCTGCCATAGGAACATGATGGGGGAACCTTTAGCAATGAAGACCCGAGTGTTGACCACAATATCAGTAGGCCATGTACCTATTACTGGAGGGACTACCGAGCCTCCCACCTCCTATAATCACCCCCCAAGGTGCAAGTAGGGCACACCACGTAGGTCCTACCTGCACCTTCCAAGGCTATTCTATTCTATGGGTATCTGGTTCTAGATTCTCAGGGGCAGGGAGCAGAGGATTATTTTCATTACCAATCTGGGGTCTTACCTGATGATCAGTGCCCATAATTTGGATCCTAAGCAGGGTGGCCCATGTTCTCTGCAACATTTTCAGAGCACTGGGTCTGCTGTCTTGGGGTCATTCATTCAGGTCCCACAAGGTTTCATAGAGTCTCTTCATCCACTCCTGCAGAGACTGAGAGTCTGTCTTCAGGGCAGACTTGAGAACACGGTTACAGCATTCAATAAGGCCTGCCCCTGTTGGATTATACAGCAGGTGAAATTGCCACTCGATGTTGTTTTCTTCTGCCCAGCGTTGTATCATCGCAGCAGTAAAATGAGTCCCTTGGTAACTCTCGATGACTCGAGGTATCCCGTAGGCAGCCATCAATCTGGTAAGTGCCTTGATGGTATATGCCTGGTTTGCTTTTGGTACTGGATAGGCCTACAGTAGCCCACTTGCAGCGTCGACGCAGGTCAGGGCATATCTCGCCCCCTCAGACCGAGGAAGGGGCCCAATGTAATCGACCTGCCATCGCTGGAGAGGATTGTATCCTCTAGCAGGATGAGCTGTTGATTTCGGCAACGATCCATCGAACTCAGGCCAGCGTGTCGGCTTTGTCATTTCCTGGTGACTGTAGGGGTTGGTGACCAGAAACACGGTAGACGCGCACAGTCCTGTGTTTAACCCCATTCCATATGTCTAACCACATATCTTAGCCCCAGATTGGGCGGGCGTGAATAGTCCATTTCTGGGTGGCCCACTGTGCAATCCAAAGAGTGAGCCCCCGGTACACAGCCCAACTGTCTGTACAGATATTCAGGATACCATCACCGGGTTCCTTAGTTATAACCATCCACACAGCTTGCAGTTCTGCCCATTGATTACTCTGACAATCCCCCTTGCGAAACCAGAGTGTCTTGGTGGAAGGATGGTATGCTTTCACTCTTCACTTGCCTCGGGTTGCCCTTGCTGGACCCATCTGTGTACCAGGAATCTTCAGGAATGGGATATTCTCCCTCCTTGTCAGGGTTTTGTGATTTTTGGTTTTCGGTATTCCACATCATAACATCATGTGGGGCACTGGGAGTTTAACTGTTAATGCTCAAGCTCTGGGTACCTGCCCGGAAGAGAAGAAATACATTCCCCAGGGGACTTTGCAGTCAGAGAGGAGATAATATAACTCCTGGCAAGGTCACCTGATGCACTCTTCTTCGTTGGCTCTCCTCCTGTATCCCTGCTGCTCAACTAGGACTGCGTATCTCACCTCAGCGTTGTGGTGAGGCCTACCCACCTTTCGGACATTCTCTCTCTCATTATATTTGATGTATTAGCTTAAATTCTAATTATATTGTATTATGGTGTGTTATCTTGCATTCCGATACTATATTTAGTAAATTAGTTTGTTTCTCCTCAGATCGTTGCCGCTGTTTTCAATTATTTTGGGTCCCCTGTTTCCCTTTTCCAGAGGTGCGGATCTGCGGATCTGCAGATCCCTCCGCCCTGCTAGTCACGGAACTGGGCAAGACCAGCCCGTAAACCGTTGATGTTCTTGGTGGAGAATGCGGGCAAAAGCTGCTTTTTAGCTTTTTAGAACAAACCCCTCTCTCTGCTCTCAGAGAGCTTCGTTGGGAAAGTTTCTCTCTTTCACAAGTGCTCACTGAAAACTTGACCTTGAAAGCCCAGGCGGACTGCCAATATTCTGGGATATTTGTAAACTTGGAGCACTGCTATGTTGCTTCTGTAAAGAGGGAAAAAAAATTATTCCGCTTTCTTTTAAACCTGTTTGCAGAGGGAGCTGCTAATTTTACAGAACTTGGGATTTTTAAGCAGGCTCCCAATCTCTCCTTTGAATCTTTTATGCAGTTTTTGAATGCTCATCTGATCACGTTGTTAATCTCCCTGAATGTACTGCTTGTTGTTTCATTCAGTATTTGTATTTATCATATTTTGAGGAAGCCTTCCCCAGAACCAGAGAATACTGAGTGGCAGGGAGTGTGGAGAGGCTTGGGAGAGACTTTAGAGAGATGGACATCTTCGGTGTCATGGAACTTCACTCCTGAACACCTGAAAGACCCTGAGAGCTTAAACAGATACTTGAGACAGGGATGTTGCGGCTCAGGCAGATCTGAGGAGGCACAGATGATTTGGGGCCTGGCTAATGCTTATTGGGCCTTATACAATACTATCCCAGAGAGGGAGAGAGTTTGTGAAATTGAGAGAGAGAGTCGGAGAGCTGAAAGGGAGAGTTTCAGGGAGACAGTACAAAATGAGCGAGAGTCTCCAAGCTGAAAAGGAGAGTTTCCAGGAGAGACTCCGAGCTGAGAGGGAGAATCTCCAGGTCCAGAGAGAAAGTCTCCTGGTCGAGAAACAGAGTCTCCAAATCCAAAAAGAGAGTCTCCAAGCCGAGACAGAGAATCTCGGGGTTAAGAAAGAGAGTCTCCTAGCCAGGAGAGAGAATCTCAAAACCTGGCAAGAGTTTCTCCGAGCTGAGAAAGAAAGTCTCCAAGACGAAGGGGAAAATTTCTGAGCAGAGAGAAAGGATCTCCAATCTCGACGAGATGCCTTCGAATCCGAGCGAGACTCCCTTCAATCTAAACTCGACACCCTGAAATCTGAACTAAATACTCTCATAATCAAACAAGACAGACTCCGAGCCGAGCTGGAGGGTGAGAGCATCAGAACTGACCAACCTGATCAACTACAGGAGGCACCACAATTGATGTCAGTTGCCTCGTAAGAGAATGGAAAATGAAACGAATCTCAACTCAGTTAGAAAAGAAGAAAGAGGAGGAGGGTAAAGTAGAGGAAGCAGTCACGGTAAGAAAAGAGGAGGAAAGAGGTCCAGAGGAGTAGCTCCAATATCCAGGGGAAGCTCAACCAAGTCCAGGGGAGGGGCCCTCAATAAGATCACGGTCACCAACGCCCAGGAGGGCAACAAGAAGTCCTGAAAGAGTACAAGGAGAGAAAGATATCGTTACCATTGCTGATCGATCTCTGAAAATGAATGAAATTCGAAGTCTGAGAAAAGACATTTCACGCCACCCAAATGAGCCTATTGTCACCTGCCTACTTCGATGCTGGGACAATGGGGCCAACAGTGTGTGGCTAGATAGTAGAGAAGCTCGCCAACTGGGTGGCATTGCTAGGGACTCAGCCATTGACAGAGGTATTAGTACATGCCAGAATGGGTACTTCACCCTCTGGAAGAGGATGTTGTAAGCTGTAAAAGAAAGATACCCCTTCAAAGATGATCTGATGCCTGAGAAAAGGAAATGGGCTGATATGGAAAAAGGCATCCGTTATTTGAGAGAATATGCTGTGGTGGAAACACTACATAGCCCCGATTTCATTCCAGACGAGCCAGACCAAGAGCATGATCCTGAGAGAGTCAGGTGTACACCAAATATGTGGCGTACATTCACAAAGACTGCACCAGAAAGGTACGCCAGTACATTTGCAGCAATGCATGGCAGAGGGGGGAAAAAGACCCCTTATAAATGAACTGATTAATAAACTTCAAGACTTTGAGTTACATTAAAGCTCTCTATGATCTTATGTTTCAGCCATTCCAAAAGTAGCTGAAAAGCTGGACAGAATGGAAAGCAAACAAGAAGATATAATAGACAAACTGTCAACCATGCCTAATGCTGATGGATCCACGGCGGTAATAGATACATCCAATGGGGACCAGAATTCCCAGAACAGCCTACTGGAGGGGCTGATCAACTTGTTTTCCTCCCAGCCAGTATCACCCAACGTCTCAGCTATCAAAAGAAGACATCCTCCTGCTCGAGCAAGGGACAACAGTAAGACTACGTCACGTTTTGCCTTGTGGCATTACCTATGTGACCATGAAGAAGATAAGAAGAAGTGGCATAAACAACCTACTCCTGCACTTCAAGCGCGGGTAAAAGAATTACAGGACAAATCAACCACCAAGGTGAATTTCTCCAAAAATGTGATTGCTCCAGTTGCTGGAGACAACGGAGGTAACAAATAGAGGGGCCCTGCCCCCAGCCAGGGGGGGGAAAGGGATAATAGAGTGTATTGGACTGTATGGATTAGATGGCCTGGCACATCAGAACCACAGAAATATAAGGCCCTGGCGGACACTGGTGCTCAGTGCACTCTAATGCCCTCGAGCCACCAAGGGACAGAATCAATTTACATTCATGGGGTGATTGGGGGTTCGCAAGAGCTGACTATGTTGGAGGCCGAAATCCGCCTCACTGGTAAAGACTGGCAAAAGCACCCTATTGTGACTGGCCCAGGGGCTCCATGTATACTTGGTATTGATTACCTCAGAAGGGGGCATTTCAAGGATCCCAAAGGGTATCGATGGGCCTTGGGAATAGCAGCTGTAGACACAGAAGGTGTTAAGCAGTTGTCTGTTTTGCCTGGCCTATCAAAAAATCCATCAGTTGTGGGGATGCTACAAGTGAAAGAGCAACAGGTACCGATCGCTACAAAAACAGTACAAAGACAGCAGTACCGCACCAACAGGGATACCTTGCTCCCCCTACATAAGTTGATTCATAAAATAGAGTCGCCTTTAAATAGTCCCAGATGGCCAGTGCGTAAAGCCAGTGGAGAATGGAGGCTGACGGTTGACTACCATGGCCTGAATGAGGTGTGTATGGGAACTGCTGAGTCAGGGCCTGAACCTCTGATTAATCACCTGAGGCGAGCAATGAGTCAGCCCTGGGAGCACAGGTGCAAGCAATTCACCTGCCCTGAAGGAAGGGGTGGAGCCTGGCTCCACCTCTCCTAGACCCATTTAAGAGCTGACTACTGTGAGAAAAGGTTTCTCTTTCTCTTCAGAAAATGCACTTCACTGGAGTTTTCTGTGTGACCCCACGACACAGGTAAGCATCCTATTTATTCTCTTTGTCTGGCTGTGCCTAACTCTCTTGCTTATTTCATTATTTTATGTCTTTTATTTAGAATTTCTGTAAATGGTTCAAGGGGGAGAAAACAACCCCCCTAGCTAAAGTAATTCCAGGGCAGATTCCAGGATTTGCGGGATCCCCTTATTATTTATTGGCAACTATCATTGAAAAATGGGGTCCCCTACATGTTGTGGGAAACGTTTCCCCATATTGCCTAGCAGATTACTTTCAGGGACTAGGCAAAGATATATTAGTCACTAAAGAAAAACAGTTCGCTGCTTCTACAGTGGCATGGCCACTATTAAATGCTTTAAACAATGCTGAAATAAGGAATAATACTTCAGTGAACGAAAATGAACTTCTAAAAGATCGTATTGAAAAGTTAGCACAGGAACTTAGCTTGTTAACAGGAAAAAAACCAATTCTACATTTTCCAATAGGTCAAGTTTGTAACATTTCAATAAATAATGATCAGGCTCCTGAATCAACGGACTGCGTTGATCAGGAAAATAAACAATCTAACTTGGATCTTGAATCTCTAATTTTGACGGATGCACTAGAAGTCAGTCCTGTTATAACTCAAAAAACAAAAGAGGTACAGGACAGACCGGCAGGGGTGCCGTCTGATCAGTGGCCCCCTGCTCAAACCCAGTTGCACATAACAGCCCGACCGTACACAGCAACAGAACTAATGGACTTAGTCCAACGATTCCGGCAGAAACCTAGAGAAAGTGTGCCGGCTTGGTTATTAAGACTGTGGGATTCTGGGGCAGAAAGTGTTCTGGTGAATGGCCCCGGAATAGCCAAATTAGCCACAATGACTATCCATCCTGCTCTTAGACAGCGATTATATGCAGGTAATCAATATAATGATGAAAGCCTTTCTATAATAGAATGGTTAATGGCGGCCTGCCGTATGGTATGGCCCAATAAATCTGATATTCCTTTACATACAGGGATGTGGTCCTCCATGGAGGACCTTCAAAATTACGTCTGTGAGCTAGGTGTAAGGTAAGCAATTTATGAAGAAACATTTGATGGCCCTGATCTGGTCAAATTCTCAGCGGGGATGAGAGACATAATTCTACAACAAGCTCCCTCCCATCTGCATGGCACTCTGGTCTCTATATTAAATCCCCTAGTGGGCCTCAGAAGCAAGTTATTGTTGTCTCCAGCAGGCTGCGCAGTTAGTGGGCTGACCTAGGAGAAACAGAACGCCTATGGAATAGGCGCAACATTAGGACACTAGAAGAAGCCGAGGTCTTGCCGGTGACTAAAACCAAAATACCGGCTACTCGAGCTCCTCAATTGGGACCCATAAGGGTCTCCCGAAAACAAATGTTTAATGACTTAATTCGGGCTGGGGTCCAATTTCCTAAGATAGGTTATAAGATAATATGGTTGCCCAACCATATCCTTCTCCAACTGTAGAGACAACTAAAGGACAACCAAAAATTTCAGACCTACCCTAAGAAACCAAGGGTAAGGGTTATAGAGAGAATGCCAACAAAGACTTGGAACTTAGAGGATTTCATTGTTCCTAATAGGGAAAAAAAGCTGCCTCAGGTGTCTCGGGCTACAATGCCTGAGCCACCGGAAGCAAAAGAATTGGACATAGCTCAATTCATGGCGTGATGAGGGATGTTAGTCCCCCTAGGGCCTCCAGACGGGACCGGAGGCCCTATGTAGAATTAACAATTTATTGGTCCCGAAAAAACATTCAGAGGGTTATGGCATTCCGTAGACATGGAGCAGAAACATCAATTGTTTATGGAGATCCAACCAAATTTGATGGAGACAGAATGATGATTGGTGGCTTTGGGGGGCAGACTATTCCTGTCACCCGAGCATGGTTGAAACTGGGGGTTGGGCGTCTCCCACCCCGGGAGTATAAGGTATCTATTGCCTCAGTCCAGGAGTACATCCTGGGCATAGATATTCTATGGGGTCTGGCTCTCCAGACAACTGTGGGAGAGTTCAGACTTGGACAGAGATGGATCGGTATCCGGGTGGTGCAGGCAATATTAAGAGGCCATGTGAAACATGGGCCTATTAGCCTGCCGAAACCGCGCCGGATTACTACTGTAAGGCAGTATAGACTCCCGGGTGGGCAAGATGAAATATCTAGAATGGTGCAGGAATTAGAACAAGTGGGCATTGTAAGACCTGCACACAGCCCATATAATTACCCCTTATGGCCAGTGCGGAAGTCGGATGGCATGTGGAGAATGACAGTGGATTACAGAGAATTAAATAAGGTCACGCTGCCTATTCATGCGGCCGTACCCAATATTGCCTCCCTAATGGATACGTTGAGTAGGGAGATAAAAACCTATCATTGTGTCCTAGATTTAGCAAATGCGTTCTTCAGTATCCTAATTGCTGAGGAACCGCAAGATCAGTTTGCGTTTACGTGGGGAGGCAGGCAGTGGACCTTTCAGGTCCTGCCACAGGGGTACGTGCATTCACCAACGTATTGTCACAATCTAGTGGCGCGTGACCTGGCTGATTGGAAAAATCCTGATGTTAACCTGTATCATTATATTGATGATCTCCTGCTGACATCCGACTCACTGGAGGCAGTAGGGCAGGCGGCAGATTAATTAACCGCCTATTTACGACAGAGGGGGTGGGCTATAAATCCCCAAAAGGTGCAAGGTCCAGGCCTGTCTGTAAAATTCCTGGGGGTGGTTTGGTCAGGAAAGACCAAAGTACTCCCCAGTGCTGTCATAGATAAGGTTCAGGCATTCCCAGTCCCTACAACATCGAAGCAGCTGCAAGAGTTTCTAGGTATACTGGGTTACTGGTGTTCCTTTATACCTCACCTAGCACAGCTGCTAAGGCCAATGTACAGGCCCCCCAAAAAGGGGCAGCTATGGGACTGGGGGAAAACAGAACAGGATGCTTTCCAACAGGCAAAACTGGCAGTTAAACAAGCCCAGGCATTGGGTATATTTGATCCTACCTTCCCAGCCGAGTTGGATGTTCATGTTACTCAAGATGGCTTTGGTTGGGGCCTGTGGCAACACCAGAGTTCTGTTCGGACCACCATTGGTTTTTGGTCTCAGGTCTGGCATGGAGCAGAAGAAAGATGGTATGATTGAAAAACAGTTATTGGCTGCCTATTCAGCATTACAGGCAGTAGAGCCAGTAACCCAGACGGCTGAAGTTATAGTTAAGACCACTCTGCCAATTCAGGGGTGGGTGAAAGATCTGACCCACCTTCCTAAGACAGGGGTGGCCCAAGCACAAACAGTGGCACGATGGGTCGCTTACCTCAGCCAAAGGAGCAGTCTGTCTTCATCACCCTTGAAAGAAGAGCTTCAGAAGATCCTAGGTCCTGTGACCTATCATTGTGATGCACCAAAAGAAATACTGGTTGCTCCTCCAGAGCAGAGTCCCCTTCAGGAGGGGAAATATCCTATCCCTGAAGATGCCTGGTATACTGATGGGTCCAGCAAGGGCAACCCGAGCAAGTGGAGAGCGATAGCATACCATCCTTCGACCGAGACAATCTGGTTTGATGAGGGGGATGGTCAGAGCAGCCAATGGGCGGAACTGCGAGCTGTGTGGCTGGTTATAACCAAGGAACCCGGTGATGGTATTCTGAATATCTGTACAGACAGTTGGTCTGTGTACCGGGGGCTCACTCTTTGGATTGCACAGTGGGCCACCCGGGAATGGACTATCCACGCCCGACCAATCTGGGGCAAAGACATGTGGTTAGACATATGGAATACAGTCAAACACAGGACTATATGTGTCTACCATGTTTCTGGTCATCAGCCTCTACAGTCACTGGGAAATGATGAAGCTGACATGCTGGCCCGAGTTAGATGGATTGAGAATTAACTGTCTGAGAACATCGCCCGTTGGTTACATCAGAAGCTATGGCATGCGGAACAAAAGACAATGTGGGCAGCTGCTAAAGCATGGGGACTGCCCATACAACTACCTGACATCGTCCAGGCATGCCAGGATTGCGACGCTTGCTCTAAGATGAGACTGAGATCATTGCCCGAAACGACAGCCCATCTTTCTAGAGGACACAATCCTCTCCAGCGATGGCAGGTCGATTACATTGGGCCCCTCCCTTGGTCTGAGGGGGCGAGATATGCCCTGACCTGCGTCGACACTGCAAGTGGGCTACTGCAGGCCTATCCAGTACCAAAAGCAAACCAGGCATATACCATCAAGGCACTGACTAAACTGATGTCTGCCTACGGGACACCTCAAGTCATTGAGAGCGACCAAGGGACTCATTTTACTGGTGCAATGATACAGCGCTGGGCAGAAGAAAACAGCATCGAATGGCGATTCCACCTGCCATATAATCCAACGGGGGCAGGCCTCATTGAATGATATAACGGTATTCTTGAGACTGCCCTGAAGACAGACTCCCAGTCCCTGCAGGGGGGGACGAAAAGACTGTATGAAACCTTGCGGGACCTGAATGAAAGACCCCGAGACGGCAGACCCAGTGCCCTGAGAATGCTGCAGACAACATGGGCCACCGCGCTTAGGATCCAAACTACGGGCACTGATTATCAGGTAAGACCCCAGATTGGTAATGAAAATAATCTTCTGCTCCCTGCCCCTGAGAATTTAGAACCAGGCACCCATAGAATACAATGGCCTTGGAAGGTGCAGGTAGGACCCAAGTGGTGTGGCCTACTTGCACCTTGGGGGAGATTGTTGGAGGTGGGAGGCTCAGTAGTCCCTCCAGTAATAGGTACATGGCCTACTGATATTGTGGTCAACACTCCGATCTTCATTGCTAAAGGGACCCCCATCATGTCCCTATGGCAGATCAGGACACCTCCTTTGGTGCCTGACATAGTTATGCAGCCACAGATATCTGGCCAGAAGGTGTGGTACAGGCGGCCGGGACGTGCCCCAGTACAAGCGGAAGTGTTGACCCAGGATAGAAATACGGCCTGTATCTTGCCCTGGAGAGCAGACCTTCCCCTCCTGGTACCCTTGAAACATCTGTATTACTCCCCGTGAGTCTTTGAGCCTTCAGGATCACCGGAAGGAACGAAATGCCATCAAAGCGTTCCAGTGTTACAGTCAGATCACGTGTGACACCCGGTGATGGCCTATATGGGACTGATGGAACATGAGATGGACCTGCACCTGTTGACCGCATGCCTCTAGTAACTTCATCGAGCACTGGCCCATACAAGAATATCAACGTTCACCGATCGCCACTTGTCTTGAATTGTACCAACATGCGTCGCGATGGAAATTGTACAAGCGTCGTGATATAGTGGGTCTCTGTATTAGGAAAAGCTTACCCATTAGTCAACCTGATCATTGGTTCACGCTGTGAAGGGGTGGAGTGTATGGGAACTGCTGAGTCATGCCCTGAACCTCTGATTAATCACCTGAGGTGAGCCATGAGTCAGCCCTGGGAGCACAGGTGAAAGCAATTCACCTGTGCTGCAGGAAGGGGTGGAGCCTGGCTCCACCTCTCCTAGACCCATTTAAGAGCTGACTACTGGGGGGAAGGGTCTCTCTCTCTCTTTGGAAGGTCCACTCCACTGGAGTTTCCTGAGCGAGCCCACGACATGAGTACGCATTCTATTTATTCTCTTTGTCTCGCTGTGCCTAACTCTCTTGCTTATTTCATTATTATAATATCTTAATATTATTTGATTATATAATATTCCTTTATATAATTTTCATTGATTATACAAGGTCACAGCCCCACTGAGTGCTGCTGTGCCGGACATGTTAGTATTCTAGTAAGAATTGGAGTCAAAAGCAGCCAAATGGTATGCCACCATTGACATTGCTAATGCCTTTTTCTCCATTCCTTTGGCCAAAGAATCTAGGCCGCAGTTGGCTTTCACCCAGAGGGGCATTCAGTATACCTGGAATCGTTTGCCCCAGGGGTGGAAACATAGCCTGACCATTTGCCATGGGTTGATCCAAGCTGCTCTGGAGCACGGAGGAGCTCCTGAGCACTTACAGGACATTGATGACATTATTATGTGGGGCAGCATAGCAAGGGAAGTTTTTGAGAAAGGAGAGCAAATAATCCAGGTCCTTCTGCATTCTGGTTTCGCTATTAAGCGAAGCAAAGAGAAAGGACCTGCCCAGGAAATTCAGTTCCTAGGTATAAGGTGGCAAGATGGACGTTGTCACATCCCGACAGATGTGATCGACAAAATCACTGCAATGTCTCCACCTGCTAATAATAAAGTGACACTATCTTTTCTGGGCGTAGCGGGCTCTTGGACAATGCATGTTCCAAAGTACAGCCTCATTGTAAGCCTCCTTTATCAAGTGACATGGAAGAAGAATGATTTTGTGTGGGGTCCTGAGTAGAAACAGGCTTCTGAGCAGATTAAGCAAGAGATAGCCCGTGCCGTGGCCCTGGGGCCAGTATGGATGGGACAGGATGTAAAGAACATCCTCTACACTGCTGCTGGAGCGAAAGGTCCCACTTGGAGTTTGTGGCAGAGCCTCAGGAGCTACCCGTCGGAGTCGGGCGTACAGAGGGTCCAAAGAGTGCTACACTCCAACTGAAAAGGAGATCTTAGACACGTATGAGGGGGTTCGGGCTGCTTCCGAAGTAGTCGGTACTGAATCACAGCTCCACTTGGAGTAACTGGATTGCGTTGATTACACAACGAGCTTGAATGGGGAACCTCAGCTGTCCAGGAATCCTAGAGGTGACCATGGACTGACCTGAAGGCAAAAAGTTTGGAACATCAGCAGCAGCAGCAGTATCACCTGCTAAAGATGCCTCACCATACAATGAATTACCAGAAAATGAAAAGAAATATGCCCCGTTCACTGATGGATCAAACTGTATTGTGGGGAAGCATCGCAGATGAAAAGCTGCTGTGTGGAGCCCCACACGACAAGTTGCAGAGGCCGCTGAAGGGAAAGGAGAATCAAGCCAATTTGCAGAGGTAAAGGCTGTCCAAGTGTCCTTAGATGTTGCTGAACAGGAGAGGTGGCCAATGTTGTATTTTTACACTGACTCATGGATGGTGGCAAATGACTTATGGGGGTGGTTATAGCAGTGGGAGCACAATAACTGGCAAAGAAGGGGTAAACCTATTTGGGCTGCTGAACTGCGGAAAGCTATTGCTGACCGAATAAAGAATACAGTTGTAAAGGTGCGCCATGTAGATGCTCATGTGCCCATGAGTCAGGCTACTGAAGAACAGCAAAATAACCATCAGGTAGCTCAAGCTGCCAAAATTAAGGTGGCTCAAATAGATTTGGCAAGGTCACCTGATATGCTCTTCTTCGTTGGCTCTCCTCATTTCCCTGCTGCTCAACCGGACTGCGCATCTCATCTCAGCGTTATGGTGAGGCCTATCCACCTTTCAGACATTCTCTTTCTCATTATATTTGATTTATTAGCTTCAGTTGTTATTATTTTATGGCGTGTTATCTTACATACCAATACTGTATTTAGTAAATTTGTTTCTCCTCAGATTATTACCACTTTTATTAATTATTTTGGGGTACCCTGTTTCCCTTTTCTGGAGGCGAGGATTTTGTGAAATCCCTCCGCCCCGCTAGGAACAGAACCGGGCAATCAACCTGTTTCTTTTTGTGCAACATTGTGATACACCATTGGCCTAGGGTCTTTTGAAGTTCTTTTAGTGGTGATGAAGTCAGACTACTTCTCTGGCTGAGATAGGGCACCCATCATGCCACTGATTGTGCATGGGCTTCCCCTGTCTTAGTAATGTGGGTCAGATCCTTTATCCACCCCTGAATCAGCAGGGTGGTCTTAACTATGATCTCAGCTGTTTGGGTTATCAGCTCTACCGCCTATAATGCAGAGTAAGCAGCCAATGACTGTTTTTCAATCATACTACATCTTTCTTCTGCACCGTGCCAGACCTGAGACCAGAATCCAATGGGGGTCCAAGCAGAACTCCGGCGTTGCCACAGGCCCCAGCCAAAGCCATCTTGAGTGACATGAACATCCAACTCAGCTGGGAGGGTAGGATCAAATATACCCAATGCCTGGGCTTGTTTAACTGCCAGTTTTCCCTGTTAGAAAGCATCCTGTTCCATTTTCCCCCAGTCGCCCCTTTTTTGTGAGTCTGTACAATGGTCTCAGCAGGTGCGCTAAATGAGGTATAAAGGGACACCAATATCCCAATGTACCTAGAAACTCCTGCAGCTGCTTTGGTGTTGTAGGGACTGGGAATGCTTGAACCTTATCTATTACAGCACTGGAGAGTACTCTGGTCTTTCCTGACCAAACCACCCCCAGGAATTTCACAGATAGGCCTGGACCTTGCACCTTTTGGGGATTTATAGCCCACCCCCTCTGTTGTAAATAGGCAGTTAATGAATCTGCCGCCTGCCCTACTGCCTCCAGTGAGTCAAATGTCAACAGGAGAACATCAGTATAATTATCTAAGTTAACATCATCAGGTTTTCTCCAATTGGAGCCAGGTCACGCAGCACTAGGTTATGGCAATATGTTGGCAAATGCACATATCCCTGTGGCAGGACCTGGAAGGTCCACTGCCTGCCTCCCCACGTAAACGCAAACTGGTCTTCAGCAATTGGAATACTGAAGAACGCATTTACCAAGTCTAGGACACAACGGTAGGTTTTTATCTCCCTACTCAATGTGTCCATTAGGGAGGCAATATTGGGTACAGCTGAATGAATAGGCAGCATGACCTTATTTAATTCTCTATAATCCACTGTCATTCTCCGTGTTCCATCCGACTTTCGCACTGGCCATATGGGGGAGTCATATGGCCTATGCACAGGTCTTATAATGCCTGCTTTTTCTAATTCCTGTATCATCCTTGATATCTCATCTTGACCCCCTGGGAGCCTATACTGTCTCACATTAATAATCCGGCACAGTTCTAGCAGGTGAATAGGCTCTTGCTTCACATGGTCTCTCAATATTGCCTGTACCACCTGGACACTAATGTACCTTTGTTGAAGTCTGAACTCTCCTACAGTCATCTGGAGAGCCAGACCCCATCAAATTTCTATGCCCAAGATGTACTCTGGGACTGAGGCAAGTATAGTTGCCAGTTCATATTAAGGTGCTGCCAGAAATCCTGGAATCTGCCCTGAGATGGTTTTGTCTGGGGGGGTAATGTTCTCTCCCCAGACCCATGTAAAGATATTCCAAAGGAAATACTACTTTTTTTTTTTTGTATTTGGGCTTCACTGGCTCACCAAATGTACAGTTGAAAAAGTAATGTGGTTAGTGGTTAGGATGGTACTTTACAGATGTTATAGCTGAAAAGATTATCATTATGAAAAAGAAACAAACAAAGAAAAAATGCTTACCGGTACCCAAGAATCTAGATTCACAATGGAAAATTCCAAAAAAGGAGAGAATCTCCATAAAGAGATCCTTCCCCACAGTTGGAAAAAAATACCATAGTGAAATAACAAAGGAACAAACGCTCACCCGTATCTGAAGATTTAGGCTCACAATGAAAACCTACACAAAGGAAAGATCTCCAGAAAGCAATCCTTCCCTAGGGTAGTCAGCCTTTAAATGGGGTCTAGGAGGGGTGGAACCTGGCTCCACCCCGTCCGGTCACACAGGTGAATTGCCTTCACCTGTGGTCCAAGGGAGGACCCAGTCCTTGCCTCAGGTGATCAATCAGTGTTTCAGGCCCTGACTCAACAGTTTCCATATAGGATGAAATGAAATTAAATGAAGAAATGAGATGAAATGAGATGAAATGATAAGAAATGAAATGAAGAAATGTAATTTAATGAAATGAGATGAAATGATTAAATGAGATAAAATGTGATGAAATGAAAATTAATGAGATGAAATGAATTTTGATGAAATGAAATGTTTTGAAATGAAATGACCTTGCACCTTCTGAGGATTTATAGCCCATCCATGAGATGATGTGAAGTGAGATGATGGAATGAGAAGAAATAATGAAACGAGATGAAATGACGACGAGATGAGATTATGAAATGACACCAAATAAAACGTTATGAAATGAAATAAATTAATGATATGAGTTGAAATAAGAGGAGATGATGAAATGTGACAAAATGAAATGAGAAGAGCTGAAAAGAGGAGAGAATTTGCTATGGAGACTAGCTTCCAGGCAGGTAAGATCTGAAGCGAAAAAGGCCAACAAAAAAGCTCTTTTTAATGCTTTTTTGAAGCCAGCAATAGTGCTGTGCTTGTGGGCTGGCAGCTTGCAGGCAGGTTGCTGAGAGAGCAGGGACGGAGCTAGCACTACCCACCCTTGACTTTGACACTTGGTGATAAGCTTTAAATAGCCTCTGGGAGGGGTAGAAGCTAGCTTTTGCCTACAGAGCATGCTAGGTGAGTAACTGTTATTACTGCTCTCTGAAAACAGGAAAGGGAAGTTAGTGAGTGAGCACAGCCCACACTGCCCATATGGTGCTGCAGCTGTGGGTGTGAGAGGTGGGTCAAGTGGCAGGATGCATGTTGTCTCTCTTTGCTCAAGAGACCAACTCTTGACAGTCTCTGAGACCACAGGCTTAAACATGGTCTCCACAAGGCAGCAGGCTTACTCCAAGAAGACTGTGGTGACCCAGATGGAGGGCCTGCTCAGTAATGTGGCTGTTCAGGTCTCCAGCTGCAGGGAGTGCCTGGGCCTGCTGCTGCTGAGGGAGGGTGGCAAGGATTCCACCTGTGTGAGGTGTGAGCAGGTGTATGAGCTGCCCAGCCTGGTGGAGCTCAGCTCAAGGAGGAGGTGGAGAGACTAAGGGCCATCAGGGAGTGTGAGAGGGAGATTGACTGGTGGAGTGACTCGCTGGTGTGCCGGAGTGAAGGGTGCCAAGAAAAGTGGTTGGCCCTCTGCCCTGTCACAGTCAGACAGACTTGACAGATGAGGAGGGTTGGAAGAGAGTCCCAGCTTGGCATCATAGGCGCACCCCCTGCCTGCCTATCCCACTCCCCCAGGTCCCACTAAGCAATAGGTTTGAGACACTGGAAATTGAAGGGGAGGTGAGTGGGGGGAGGCGAGGGAGGATCTGCCTAGGAGGGAGCCTAGGGTGAGGTGGTCACCCCCATGCCTTGAGACTGTCTCTGTCAGGAAAGACAGGAGGGTAATTGTGGTGGGCGATTGCCTTCTCAGGGGAACGGAGGGCTCCATTTTCAAACTTGACCCATAGGGAGGTGTGCTGCCTTTCTGGGGCCCAAGTCAGGGACATCACCAAAAAACCCCCAGGTTCTGGTTCATTCCTCTGATTACTACCCATTATTGATAGTTCAGGTAGGCAGTGATGAAATTGCTCAGGAAAGTCTGAGAGCTATCAAAAAGGATTTCAGGGGTTTAGGGCAAATGGCTGAAGGAGTGGGTGCGCAAGTGGTGTTTTCCTTTCTCCCTTCTGGGGTGGTGAGGGATATGGAGCGGTCTAGGAAAACACAGGCTTTGAATAAGCGGCTGAAAGGTTGGTGCTGCCACAGGAACTTTGGGTTCTTTGACCATGGGGCAGTTTACTCAGTGCCTGGCCTGATGACTGCAGACGGGTCTCGCCTGTCTCTGATGGGAAAGCAGATCCTAGGCCAGGAGCTGGCAGGGCTCTTTAAGAGAGCTTTAAACTACGTATGAAGGGGGATGGGAATAAAATGATGCTTTCTGGGGTGGAGCAAGTAGTTCAGAAATTTCAACTAGATTTGATGGGGGAAGCGGGTGGAGGTCAATGAGACAGAGAAGGGATTAGGGATGTTGTCATTGTAGGAGATGGCGGGGAAAAGCCTCTGAACTGTCCTGTAGGATCTTCTGGGAACTCCTCAGAAGGCGTAACGTTGCTGACACCCCCCAATCCGAAACATTGTCATGTCCCTCTAGGAAGCAGTGCGGGAAAACTTCAGAATTCTTTCAGAGGTTTGAGGAAGGGCCCCTCTAAAAAGGTAGTGTGCCAGAAAGCCCAGCTGAAGTACCTTTACACTAATGCAGGCAGCTTGGGAAATAAGCAGGGGGAGCTGGAAACTGCGATGTGCTTGGAAAATTATGATCTGGTTGCTATCACAGAAACGTGGTGGGACGAATCCCATGATTGGAATACTCTGATTGAAGTCTACAGGCTCTTCAGAAGGGATAGACAGGGTAAGAATGGAGGGGGAGTTGCCTTCTATGTTAGGAAGTGAATAGATTGGGAAGAGCTGTGTCTGAGGAACAGCCATGACCAGGCTGAGAGCTTATGGGTGAAAATCAGGGATCAGTCCAGTAAAGGGCATCTAGTGGTTGGGGTCTGCTACAGGCCACCTGATCAGGTGGAGCCTGTTGATGGGGCCTTCTTGCTGCAACTGTGGGAGGTGTCACACTCGCAGGCTCTAGTCCTGAAGGGGAATTTCAACCACTCGGATACTGATTTAAGGAAAATAAGTTAGGTTAAAAGTTATGCCCCTTCATGGGGTGCTGAATCGGCAGCTGCCTATCTGGCCTTTCTAAGTCAGGTTCTCATTGCTGATAAAAGATGCTTTTCTACAGATTTAGACAGTACAGACAGCGGGTCTCCTGTTTCTCCAAATAACATTGTTAGATATCTTATCTCTGGAATGCGAGGTAGCAGGCTCAGACAGTAAAAACCATAAATTAATGAAGAAGCAGCAGATAGGTGGACAGAATTGTAGCTGATAAGATGACCAGCTAGAGCTAAGTCAGTGTCCTCCAACTTGACCCAGGTCAAAGAGTACACAGCGAGAAAGACATGCGGCCTTCATCAGAGAAGACCACCAGATGACCACCAGGAGATACTATGCATGTGTAAAAGAACTGAGACTCAGGGCAGGGAAATTGTCAAACGTTTTGGGGACTCGTTGCAGTAACCCAAGCTTTTCTTGGAAATCTAATGCATATGTAAGCAGCTTGTTCTCTAAGTATGTGTCTTTCTTGCCCGCTGGTATGCAGGCTAGGTGGGACTACCCCCCCTCGCTGCATTTGGTGTGTGTGCAGTGCTGAATAAACATACCTGCTTTATCAGTACTCTGTGGTTATAGAATTTGATTACACATGTCAACACCAAGCTGAGTGGTGCAGTCAATACACTGGAGGGAAGGGAAGCCATTCAAAGTGCTTCAAAAGACAGGCTGGAGAAGGGGTGGTGGGGACCATGTCAAAGGCCTTACTCAAGTCCGGGTAAATGACATCAGTCGCCTTTCCCTTGTCCACCAATGCTGTCACTCCATCATAGAAGGCCACCAGATTGGTTAAGCATGACCTTCCCCTGGTGAAGCCGTGCTGGCTGTCTTGGATCACACACTCATTCCTCACGTGATCAAGGATCATCCCATCCCTGGATGCATTCAAGACCAGGCTAGATGTGGCTCTGGGCATCCTGGTCTAGTGGTTGGAGACCCTGTTCTTGGCAAGGGAGTTGAAACTACACGATCTTTGAGGTCCTTTTCAACCCAGGCCATTCTATGAGAGGGGAGGGGAAGGGGGTGTACTGGATGACAGAGAAGTGCGTGGGAATGCTGTCATCTTGGGAGGTGGTAAGGGAAAACCCCAGACTTGTCTTGGAGGTATTAGGGAGAGCTCCTCCAAGAAGGCATCAAGGCCAATAGCTAAGCTGAAGTGCCTCTATACCAATGTGTGCAGCATGGGAAGTAAACAGGAGGAGCTGGAAACTGTGGCGCAATTGGGAAAGTATGACCTAATCACTGTCACAGAAATGTGGTGGGATGAATCCCACAATTGGAATACCCTGATTGAGGACTACAGGCTTTTCAGAAGGGATAGACAGGTGTAGAGCAAACGAAGGCAATGAATTTTGATGAAATGAAATGTTTTGAAATGAAATGACCTTGCACCTTCTGAGGATTTATAGCCCATCCTCTTTCCTGCAGATAGATATTTACCGAATCTGCCATTTATCTTTATACCTCCACTGCGTTGGATATCAACAGGGGATCATCAGTATAATGGTATAAGATAACATTATCAGGTTTTCTCCATTTTGCCTGGTCACGTGCCATGAGATTTTGGCAATATGTTGTCGAATGCATGTACCCCTGTGGTAGGATCTGAAAGGTCCATGGCCTGCCTCCTCATGTAAAAGCAAACTGATCTTGCACGTCTTTAGCAATTGGAATACTGATGAAATGAAATGATGAAAGTAGAAGAAATGAAATGAGATGAAATAAAAAGAAATCAATGGTTTACGGAATGGTTCAGCCTCGTTCTGTGACATGGGGGGTGGGGGCACCCACAGACCCACACCTCAAGAAAGGGAAAAGGATACAGGAAAAAGGGTAGGGAGATGAGCCTAAAAACTAAACAGAGGCATTGATGTGTGGAGAAACAAACTAATTTACTAGAAAAGATATCAGAATGCAAGATAACACACAATAATACAATATAATAAAAATAATCAAATATAATACAATGTAATCAAATTCCCTTGCGGTACACATGGAACATCCCCATTTTTCTGCATCACCCATCAAGTGGACCCAGGTCCCTGAGCAAACACAGTTCTAGAGAGAGCTTTTTCCTTTCCAGAGGCTGGAAGGACCCAAACCACTTTTCCCAACATTCTCCTTACATGTACAACAGGGACCTTATCTTCCTCTACAGTATGTAGGGAGCTGGGTTGGGCAGGACCATTGAGATTGATAGATCCACAAGTATTGACCACCCAGGTGGCTTCTGCCAAATGCTTCTCTCAATATGTAAATGTTCCGCAGACCCATTGCTTTCAAAACATTTTTTAACAACCCACAGTATTGTTTCGATTTACCAGAAGGTGGTGCCTGATAGGGGATATGATAAATCCACTCAATGCCATGATCTTTGGCCCAAATTTAAAGAGTTTTTAAAATTAGTTCCCATTTCCGACTCAATTTTTCTGGAGTGCCATTCCCAAGGATTTTTTCAAGGCCCAATAGGGTTTCTGGGCCCGGTTGGCATGGGGACGGGATATTTTCCAACCACCCGGTGGTTTGCCCTTCTACCAAGTAAGACGGTGCTTCCCTGGGGGTTTGTGGGAATGGTAATAATAACCTTGCCAGGCCTCCCCATATTTATAATTTTGCCATTCCCTTCCTCCCAAAGGTTTTAACCTTTGGCTGTTTATTTCGGCCTGTTTCACAGTCATGGAATAACCGGCAATAGCAATCCATGGTTAAATTCCACCCCCGTCCTTGGCCCATTTTTGTTGCATCTCTTCCTTGAGGCCGAAGGTCATGGGCCCACCGGCCAGAATAATTCACCCTTTGTTTCCCATCCAGGTCCATTTGAACCACCCAATTTTGGCAGCCGATCCACCTTGTGGTTTTTTTGATGTTCCTTCAGTGGCCTACTCTTGGGTTAGTGGGCATTTACTGGGTACTTTTACAACCAGATTCTCTACCGGGAACAATGCTTTCCACAATTGGGAAGCCCAGGTGGGTTTTTCTGTGCTGCCGTTGCTCTGCTTCCACTCTTTAACCATTGGCATTTGCCACCATCCATGATCAGTATAGAATAAGATTGGCCACCATTTTCCTGTACCAGCAACACTAAAGCCAGTTGGGGACAGCCTTTACCCTTCTGCAAATTGGGCTTGATTCCTCCCTTTCCCTTCAGCCGGCCTCTGCAACTTGGCGTGTGGGGCCCACACCAGCAAGCTTCCCAATCTGCGATGCTTCCCCACAATACGACACGATCCTCAGTGAACAGGGCACCAGGTCTTTTCATTTTCTGGTTAAGTTCATTGTATGGGTGGGGCCTTTTTAGGCACGTGAAACCCAATCTTCTGCTTGGCAGTGTTTCCAAACTTTTTGCCTTCAGGCCAGTCCATGATCACCCTCAGGATCCCTGGACGGCTGGAGGTTCCCCCACCCGAGCTCGCCGCGTAATCAACGGCAACCACTTACCCAAGTGGCATCAGTTGCGTGATGGGTGGGGGGAACCTTTTTCCCTTGAACATCCCCTCAGCCTGGCCGTCCGAGGTGCCAGAAGGAGCTTGGTTTCAGTACCGAACTACTTCAGAAGGCAGCCTGAACCCCCTCATTAAACCGCTAAGGTCCCTTTCCTTTTCAGGTTGGAGTGAGCCCCTTCTGACCCCCTGTAGGCCCGACTCCCAGAAATCCCAGGGGTCGGCCCCCGGGTCTTCTCCTGAGGCCTCTTTCCACAAACCCAAGTGGGGACCCTTTCTCTCCAAGCAAGCAGTGTAGAGGAGGTTCTTTTTACATCCGTCCCCATTTTCCGTATTGGCCCCAGGCCCAGGCACGGGGCTTATCTTTGTTTAAAATTTGCTCAAAAGGCCTGCTGGCTGCTCAGGGCCCCATTTAAAATTGGTTCTTCTTCCGGGTTACTTGATACGGGGGCTTCAATTTGACTGTAATTTGGGGAAATGCAATTTCCAAAAACCCACTATGCCCAGAAATGATTTGCGTCTCTTTCTTATTAGGGGGGAGACCTGGCAGTGATTTTGTCGATCAACATCCTTGGGAATGTGACACGTTCCATCTTGCCCTTTATACCTGGAACTGAATTTCCTGAAGCAGGTCCTTTCCACTTTGCTTCCGCTTAATAGCCGAAACCACACACAGAAGGATCTGGATTTTTTTTCTTCCTCCTTTCTCAAAAATTTCCTTTGCTGTGTTGCCCCACACAATGATGTCATCAATGTCCTGTAAGTGTTCGGAGCCTTACCCTTTCCAGTGCAGTTGGATCAACCATTGGCAAAATGGTGGGGCTTTGTTTTCCACCCCTGGGGCAAACGTTCCAGGTTTACTGGAATGCCCCTCCAGGTGAAAGCCAAACTGTGGCCTACTTCTTTGGCCAAAGGAAAGGAGAAAAAAAGGCTTACAATGTCAATGGTGGCCAAACCATTTGGCTGTTTTTTGATTCCAGTTTCCTAACTGGAGTTTTCTAACCATGTTCCGGCCCAACTCGCAGAACTCATTGGGGGTTTCCTTTCCCTTTTCAGGCCACGGTATTTCCAACCGTAAGCTTTCCATTTCCACTTGGCTTTTACCGAACTGGCCAATATGGGACTAATTAAAAGGCCGGAGTGAAGTTTTACTGACACTCCCTGACTCCTCTAGGTTGACGGAATCAATTCTGAATGGGGAGCAAGGAATTCCCTGTTGGTGCCCGGTAACTGCCGCCTGTGCCACCGTTTGTTAGCAAATTCGGGGTACCTGTTTGCTCTTTCACTCGTAGCAACCCCACCAAACAGACAGATCTTTGATGGCAGGCAAGACAGACAAACTGCTTTTAACACCTTTTGTTCTACAAACCGCATTCCAAAGGCCCATCGAATACCCCCTTAGGATCCTTGAAATGCCCCCTTCTTAGGAAATCAATAACCAAGGATCATGGAAGCCCCTGGGCCAGTCACAAAATAGGGTGCTTTGCCAGTCCTTTACCAGTGAGGCTGATTTGGGGCCTCCAACATAGTCATCTTCTTTAGGAACCCCCGTTCCCCCATGAAATTAAAATTGATGTTGTCCCCTTGGTGACCGAGTGCATTAGAGTGCACTGAGCCCCAGTGTCCACCAGGGCCCTTATATTTCTTTGGGTTTCTGATGTGCCAGGGCCCTTTAACCCCCAAAGTCCAATTACCTATTATCCCTTCCCCCCCCCCGGCTGGGGGGCAGGGCCCCTTATTTGTTACCTCCGTTTCTGCAGCAAACGGAGCAATCACCTTTTTGGAGAAGTTCACCTTGGGGCTGATTTGTCTTGTAATTCTTTTACCCGGTGCTTGAAGTGCAGGATTTAGGTGTTTATGCCACTTTCATACTTCTCCATGGTCTGTAGGGTAATCCACAAGTCAAAACGCGACGTAGTCTTACTGTTGTCCCTTGGCTCGAGCAGGAGGATGTCCTTCTTTTTGGATAGCTTGAGACATTGGATGGACACTGGCGGGAGGAAACCAAGTTGATCAGGCCCCCTCCAGTAGGCCTTTTCTGGGAATTCTGATCCCCATCGGATGTATCTGTTTCCACCCCGTGGAATCCATTTAGCAATTAGGCAACGGTTGACAGTTTTGTCTATTATATCTTCTTGTTTTTGCTTTCTATTCTGTTTCAGCTTTTTTCAGTTACTTTGGAATGGCGAAAACACAAGCTCGCAGAGGGAATAAATGTAACTTAAAGTTCTTGAAGTTTATTAATCATTTCATTTAGGAGGGGTCTTCTTTCCCCCTGCCATACATTGCTGCAAATGTCGGTGTACCTTTTGGTTGCAAGTCTTTTGTGGAATGTACGCCACATATTTGGTTGTACACCTGACTCTCTGAGGTCAGGCTCTTGGTCTTGGATCTTTCGGAATGAAATCGGGGCAAGTAGTGTTTCCCCCACAAGCAATTTCTTCAAATAAGGGATGCCTTTTTCTATTCCAGTCCATTTCTTTTTCTCAGGCATTAGATCATCCTTTAAGGGGTTCCTTTTCTTTACAAGCTAACAAACAAATCCTCTTCCAGAGGGTGAAGGCCTGGGTTTGGCATGTACTAATACCTCGGTTCAATGGCTGAGTCCCTAGCAATGCCCACCCAGCTGGGCAACTTCCTCTACTTATTTACCACACATGTTTGGCCCCATTGTCCCAACAAACGAAAGTTTACCCAGTGGCAATGGTTCATTTGGGTGATGTGAAAAGTCTTTTCCTTCAACTTCGAATTTCATTCATTTTAAGAGACCGATCAACAATGGTAACAATGGTTCCTTGCCACCTCCTTACCTCTTTTCAGGAATCCTTGGTTGCCCTTATAGGGCGTTGGTGACCGTGGTTCTTACGGAGGGTCCCCTCCGGATCAGGGGTGCTTTCCCCCTGGATTCGGAGCCACTCCTCTGGGACCTCTTTGCTCCTCTTTTTTCTTTCTTCTAAACTGAGTCAGATTCTTTTCCATTTTCCGTCCTTCAAAGGGGCAATTGATATTAATTGGGTGGCCTCCTGTGTTGATCAGGTTGGTCAGTTTCCAATGTTCTCACCCTCCAAGCTGGCTTGGAGGCTGTCTTTTTCAATTCATGAGAGCATTTAGGTTCAGATTGAAAGGGGTTTCCCTCCTCATTTTGGACAAGTGTCCCGGTTCGATTTTTGGGGAGAGTGTAAAGTTTGGATTGCAGGGAGTCTCTCTCGTTTGTGGAGGGCATCTCTTCGGACTTGAGGGCCCTATCCCTTTCAGACCGGAGGGCATCCTCTCAGATTTGGGGGTCTTTTCCCTTGCCAGGAACTCTTTTGGCTAGCCCGGAGATTCTCCTCCTCGGCTCGGAGTTCCCTGGAAACTCTCCTTTTTCAACTTGGAGACCTTCTCTCAGCTTTTGGAGATTCTCCCTCCTTGCTTGGAGAACCTCCTGCAAAACTTTCCCTTTCAGTTGGAGAACTCCTCCTCGCTCATTTCGTACTGGCCTCCCTGAGTCTCTCCCTTTAGCTTCTCAGACTTCTCTCTCAATTTCCAAAAAACGCTTCTCCCTTCCTTGGGATAACTATTGAATTGGCCCGATAAAGCATTAGCCAGGCCCCCAAATCCATTTGTGCCTCCTCAGATCCTGCCTAGCCCAACATTCCTGTCTCAAGATGCGTTTAAGCTCTCAGGGGTCTTTTTCAGGTGGTTCAGGAGTGAAGTTCCCATGACCACCGGAAATGTCCCATCTCTCTAAATCTCTTCCCAAGCCTCTCCACACTCCCTGGCCACTCATTTCTCTGGTTCTGGGGAAGGCTTCCTCAAAACATGACCAAATACAAAATACTGAGTGAAATGATGAGAAGAACATTCAGGGAGAATTAAACAACTTGACAGGTGAGCAATTCAAAAAACTGCCTAAGGGATTCAAGGGAGAGGCTGGGAGCCTGCCTTAAAAAATTCCCAAGTTTCTGTAAAATTAGCAGGCCTCCCTTGGAGTTGTATGCCACATTGATTCAGATACCAGGTAAATTTCCATCAGTGGGTTTTAATCGATTGTATATACCTATAAGCTCCATTAAGCAAAATGACCAAACTTAATTAAGGCCCAGTATGTTTTGGAGCATTAAAAAAGAAAAAACAATGGCATGCAAGGACCCCTTAAAAGGCAGTTTTAAAAGAGAAAGATTTTTTTTCTCTTTTTTTTACAAAAAAAATAGCCGTGCCTCAAAGTTTACCAATATCCCAGAAATTGGGCAGGTCCCGCCTAGACTTTCAAGGTCAAGTTCTCAGTGAGCCAACCTATGAAAAAGATTAAACCTTTCCCAACGAAACTCTCGAGAGCAGAAAGAGATTCGTTTAAAAAATAAAAAGCCAGCTTTTGCCCGCCATTCTCCACCGAAAGTTCAACGGTTTAGGGCCGGTTCGGCCCCATTCCGTGGACTAGTGGGGGCGGAGGGTCCGGCCGATCCGCGCCTCCGGAAAAAAAAGGGAAAGGGGACCCCAAAATAATTTAAAAAACAGCGGCAACGTCTGAGGAGAAACCAAACTAATTTCTAAATATATTATCAGAATGCAAGATAAACCCCTATAATACCAATATAATTAAAAATTTGAAGCAATTAAATCAAATATTAATGAGAGAGAGGAATGTCCCGAAAAGGTGGATAGGCCTCACCACAATTCGGAGGGCGAGGTGAGATGCGCCAGTCCAAGTTGAGGCAGGCCGGGAAAAAGGGAAAAAGGAGAGCCGACGAAGAGCGGCCAAAAGAATCGCGCTCAGGTGACCTTGCCAGGATTATAATCTCAGACCCCTCTCCTGTGAACGGCAAAGTCCCCCCTGGGGAAAGGTATTTCTTTCTTCTCTTCCGGGCAAGGTACCCAAGCTTGGGCACCAACAGTTTAAACTCCCAGTGCCCCACATGATGTTATGATGTGGAATACCGAAAACCAAAAATCACAAAACCATGACAGGGCACTAAATGCCCTGCCATACATGTCCCAGCCCAGTTCGATTAGAGTGCTTTACGTGCATATCCATCTCCACACAGCCACCAGTACCCATAGGAAAGTTTACATGGTTTTTCAGCTTCTACAGAAATTCCCATTCCTACGATAGCCCATACATTTTTATCCGTGAACCAACTGGTATTGCTATTGTTCCTAGGGTCACATCCACCCTCAGCAAGTTTGCTGATGACACGAAGTTGGGAGGATTGGCTGACACGCCTGAAGGCTGTGCTGCCATTCAGCGAGACCTGGACAGGCTGGAGAGCTGGGCAGAAAGGAACCAATGAGGTTCAACAAAAACAAGTGAAGGTCCTTTCCACCTGGGGAGGAATAACCCAATGCAACCGGTACAGGTGGGGGGGATGACCTGCCTGGAAGAGGAGCTCGGGAGGGGAACCTGGGTGTCCGGTGGAACCAAGGTTGGGCCAATGGCCAGCAGTGTGCCCTTGTGGCCAGGAAGGCCAATGGCACCCTGGGGTGCAATAAAAAAAGGGTGGCCAGCAGGGTAAGGGAGGTGTCCTCCCCCTCTACTCTGCCCTGGTAAGGCCCATCTGGAGTCTGTGTCCAGTTTTGGGTCCCCAGACAAAAAAGAAATGGACCTGTTGGAAAGGGGCCAGGGGAGGGCCAAGAAGATGATTTGAAGGGCCTGGAGCATCTCTCCATGAGGAAAGGCTAGGAGCTGGGTTCCGTTTTAGGCCTTGAGAAGACTGAAGAGGATACCTGATCCAGGCCTTAAATACCAAAGGGTGTGGGGGGCCAGATGGTGAGGCCGACTGTTTTCAGTGGTATGTGGGACCGGACAAGGGGAAAAACGGCCGAAAAACTGAAGCATAGGAAAGTTTCCGCAAAAATGGGCGCAAGAACTTCTTTTACGGTGAGGGTGACGGAGCACTGGAACGCCTGCCCAGGGAGGTTTGGAGTCCCACCTCCTGGAGGTATTTAAAGGATGGGCCTGGTGCCTTTGGGGGACGTGGTTTAGGGTTGGTTTGGGCAGGGGGGGGGTTTGGACCGGATGATCTTGGAGGTCCCTTCCAAACCCCTCAATTCTGTGATTCGGTGTTCTGTGATCCGTTACCCTGCTTCCATTAGTTTGAGGGATTGTCAACGGAGTTTAACTAGATAATTTTGCCCGGCCAGGGGGCGTAGGCCCCTGCCCTCCCCACCCCCCCGCCCCGGCCCCACAAAATGGGGAAAGGAAGGAAGGGGGGGAAAAAAACAGCGGCAACCAAATCTATGGAGGTAAACTTATTTTACTAACATGATACGGAATGCAAATAACACAATTTAATACAATCTAATTGAAATTGAGACTAATAAATCAAAATAAATGGAAGAGAGTTCCCGAGAACCGAGTCAAACCGAAACCTTGGAACGGCCTAGGAAAGCCACCCTCCAGCACCCCAACGCCAGGCAGTAAGAAAACCGCCCCACCCGGAAAGGGCAGACCCAGGACTTCCGTAAGTATAGGGATGGTACCTGGAATTTGGAAGGCATTAACCAATTTAATTCCAGTACATGTTTTTGATGTGGAAATACTGAAAATCAAAAAAACATAAAACCATGACAGGGATCACTACCTGTTACCTTCCCAGAGTTTCCATATTCCCAGCTGCACCCTATGCCAGTCTGATTCCACCATCCTACATCCATAGATCCTACACCCTCATCTTCCCTGTCTACAAAGATAGACCGGGTGGCATTTAGCACCAGCAAGTCAAATTTAGGACCTCGCTTGTACTGATCCTCTTCTTCCTCTCCATTTTTGCACTTTCCTTCCACTCCGTTCACTCACCCTATTATCCAATCTGGTATTCTCCAGTTAAATGCTACAACTCCATAAACTGACACTCTCCCTTCCCCTCTAGGGAGAGCCATACATATCCAGCAATTGGAAATATTTAATCCCTGTGTAAGCTTCTCAGTTATTTCCAGGTAACTATTTCCCTGCCATACAACTATTTCTACACTAAGACAAGCTACTACAAAGCTTTTATACATGTTTTCAGATTCTTATCTTAAGAGGTCCCTCTTTTTCAGCAGTCCACCGGGGCTTCAGTGCCTTCTTCAGACAGGTGTGATGTATCCACGCTATCAATCCCTCCACCTTGACTGCCATGTGTGTAGTCAGAAGCACCTGATAAGGTCCTTCCCATCTTGGTTCCAGAGGTGAATCTGAGAGAGATTTAATATACACGTAATCTCCAGGCAATATATCATGTACTGGACCATACAGACCTTGTGCTCTAGTACCCAGCACTACCTTTTCAATTGTCTTTAATTGCTTCTGCAAACTAATTATATATTCACTTAAGATCTCATCCCCAACCTGCATGGAAGTTCCCTTTTGTATGGCATAAGGTCTCCCATAGAGAATCTCGAATGGGCTCAATCCTTCCTTGGTTCGGGGTTTAGTTTGAATTCTTAAGAGTGCCAAAGGCAATGCTTGTGGCCAAGGAATTCCAGCTTCCTGGCCTAGTTTAATTATTTGTAATTTGATTAAGTGATTCATTTTCTCTACCTGACCGCTTGACTGTGGCCTATAAGGTGTATGTAACTGCCAATCAATTCCCAGTAGTGTACTCATTTGTTGCAGTATCTTAGCAATAAAGTGAGAGGCCCGATCCGGGGAAATTATTGCAGGTACCCCGAACCTTGGAACAATTTCATGTAATAAAACCTTCGTCACTTCCTGCACCTTATTAGTTCTACAGGGGAATGCCTCCGGCCATCCCGTAAAGGTATTGGTTAATACCAACATGTATCTGTACCCACCTTTTCTTGGGAGTTCTGAAAAGTCAATTTGCCATTGTTGTCCAGGACAGTTTCCTCTCCCTATTTGCCCTAGTAGGGTCTTATGACCTGGTCTAGGGTTATTTTGTAAGCAGAGTTCACATTGCTGGGTTACTTGCTTAATAGTAGAATACAAATTTTGAGCAACTAATTGTTGGACAAGGTGTTTATACAACGCCTCAGTTCCCCAGTTTGTTTTCCTGTGTTCAGCTGTTATTGCCATCCACAATACAGCTGTTGGGATAATTATCTTACCCTGAGGGGTAGTGGCCCATCCTCCCTCTTCTATTTGCCCTCCTAAATCTTCTATCAGATTTTGGTCCTCTTTTGAATACCTTGGCTCACCATCAATTTGGATTTTACTGTCTGGAATCAGAGGCTGCACTATCACCTCATTTGTCTCTGCTGCTCGTTTTGCCTCATGATCGGCCATTGCGTTACCCACTTCTTTTGCATTATTTCCCTTTTGGTGGGAACTGCAATGCATAATAGCTACCTTTTCTGGCTGTTGCACTGCTTCCAGAAGTATTTCTTCGGCATGTTTGATACATTTTCCTTGGGCTGACAACAGTCCTCTTTCCTTCCATATTGCCCCATGAGCATGCACAACGCTAAAAATATATTTTGAGTCTGTCCATATATTTATTCTTCTTCCTTTTGCCATCTCTAGGGCTCTTGTTAATGCAATTATCTCAGCCTTCTGTGCTGAGGTGTTCGGGGGCAAGGCTCTAGCTTCTATTACCAGATCGCCGGTGGTTACCGCATATCCAGCTTTACAGATCCCTCGCCAAACAAAGCTGCTCCCATCAGTATGGGTTTGTCACGGGATTAACCAGATCAGTTTTATGCCCCGGACAGGGGGGGCAGTAGGGGCCCCTGCCCCCCCCCCCCCGCCCCCCCCCAAAAAAAAAAAAGGAAAGGGGAAAAAAAAAAAACAGCGGCAAACAAAATCTATGAGGGTTAAACTTATTTTAATAACTTGATATCGGAATGGCAAAATAATACAATTAATAATACAATCTAATTAAATTGAAGTCTTAAAAAATAAGATATGAAAGAGAATTTCCCGAGACCGATTCAAAACCTGAAAAAACTTTGGAACGGTAGGGAAAAGCACCCTCCAGCAACCCCCTTGGCCAGGCAGTAAAGACCGCCCCCTGCCCCCCGGAAGGGTCCAGATCCATGACTTTCCGTAAATGTATGGGAATAGGTACATAAAAGAGCATTAACACTTTAATTCCAGTACCTTTGAATTTTTTGATGGGAATCTGAAAAATTAAAAAAAAAAAAACAAAACCATGACATTCCCACCCCTTATTCTACATCACTACATCATGCTTAATATATTATTATAATATCATAAATATAAAAAAAAAAAAAGATTAAAAATTGCAATCACACACCACGTTTAATAACATATCAAGGAAATTACTGTTCTGCACTTCCCCCCAGCCAATCAAATTTTCCTTGTGGTACAACCTTGGGAACATCCCCATTCTTCTGCTTCCCCACCACGTGGACCCATTCCCTGGGCAAAAAAACCGTAACCGCAGAGAGGTTTGCCCTTCCAGAAGCGGAAGAACCCAAACCTTCTTTTCCCAACATGCTTCTTACTGTACAAACAGGGCCCTTATCTTCCCTTACGGTATGTAGGGGGGCTGGACCGGGGTAAGGCCATCACGATTGATAGATCCTTGGATTGGACTAACCCGGTGGCTTCTGCCAAATCTTCTCCCCAGTGCCTTAAATGTTCCGCCACCCTTCTTTCCGGCCAATAGTTTTTAACAACCCATTGTATCGTTCAATTTTACCAAGAGGCTGGGCATGGGAGGGAAATATGGTAAAATCCACTCCATGCCAAGACTTTGGCCCAATTATTTAAAGAGAATTTTTTTAAAATTAGTCCCCATTTGACCTCAATTTTTCCCTGGGCCATTCCCACGGACTTTTTTCAAGGCCCAGGATGGGTTTGGGCGGGGCATGGGGACGGGAAATATTTTTCCAACCACCCGGTGGTTGCCTCCACAGTAAGCCAACTTTCCTTCCCTGGTGGGTTTGTGGGAAAGTGAATAATCAACCTGCCCAGGCCTCCCTATTTATTTTGCCATCCCCCTTCCTCCCAAAGGGTTTTAACCTTTTGGCTTGTTTGATTTTGGGCCACATGTTTTTCACAGTCTGGAAAACCTGTTGCAATAGCTCCATAGTTTAAATCCACCCCCGGCCTAAGCCCATTTATATGGTCCATCTCCCCCTTGATGGCCCGAAGGTTCATGGGCCCACCGAGCCAGAAATAATTCACCCTTTGGGTTGCCCAGTCCCAGGTCCACCTGAGCACCCAATTTTTGGCAAGCCTGGTCCAACTTGGTGGTTTTTTGTGTTCTTCAGTGGCCCACTCTTGGGAATTGGGCATCTACTGGGTACCTTTTCCAACCAAATTCTTTAGCCGGGAACAATTTCTTTCCAACAAGGGGAAGCCCAAATAGGTTTGTTCTTTGCCTTTTTTTTGCCCACTGCTTTAACCACCCCCATAGAGCCATTTGCCCCCATCCATGAGTAAGTGTAAGAAAAATTGGACCGGCTTTCCCTTTCGGCAATTCCAAGGGCCATTTGGAAAGCCTTTTACCTCTGCAAATTGGCTTGATTCACCTTCTCCTTCAGGGGCCCTTCTGCCAATTGTCGTGCGGGGCCCACACAGCAATTTTCCACTTTCATGCTTTCCCACAATAACGGCAGGACCTCAGTGAACAGGGCATATTTTTTTATTTTCTGGTAATTCCGTTGTAATGGGGGGGCCTCTTTAGCTTCGTGTACTTCTTCTGCTGGTGAGGTTCCAAACTTTTTACCTTTCGGGCCGTCCCATGATTGACCTCTAGGATTCCCTGGCCGGCCTGAGGTTTCCCCATCCGCGCCGTTGCGGTAATCAAACGAAATCCACTTACCCAAGTTGGGGGGGCTTAAGTTGGTGAGGGGGGGGGGGAACCTTTCCTTTAAACATCCATTTCTGCACTGGTAGTCGAGGTGCCAGAAGAAGCTGTGTTTCAGTACCCGACCACTTCAGAAAGCAAGCCCGAACCCCCTCCTATCGGCTAAGATCTCCTTTTCGGTTTGGAAGTGAGCCTTCTTCCGACCCCCGTAGGGCCCGCTTCCAAATCCCAGGGGTCGGCCTCGGGTCCTCCTGAGGCTCTTTGCCACAAATTCCAAGTGGGACCTTTCTCCCCACAGCAGTATAAGGATGTTCTTTCATCCGCCCCGGTCCGTACTGGGCCCTTAAGGCCACGGCACGGG
This sequence comes from Lophura nycthemera, assembly GCA_021292215.1. NCBI lineage: Eukaryota > Metazoa > Chordata > Aves > Galliformes > Phasianidae > Lophura > Lophura nycthemera. The sequence goes on from JADANK010000515.1 coordinate 53,745, forward strand.
CTATCTCCTGTTTTAATCTGTTCAAAAGGCCTGCTGCTGCTTCAGGGCCCCATGTAAAACTCATTCTTCATTCGCGTCACATGATAAAGGGGGTTTACAATCTTTTTGGCCTGGAAAAGCCCTAAAAAAAGGGTTCCTTTTTTTTTTTTTTTTTTTTTTTTTTTTTTCCTTTTTTGGAAACTGAATTCTCCAACAGGCCCACCTTTTAAAACCACCCAAAAAACGAATTTGGTCCTCCTTTTTAAACTTTGTGGGTTGGCCCACAACAAGGTTTGTCATCAAAATCTTGTCGGGGATTGGCCCGGGCCATTTGCCATTTATACCCAGGAAATTGGGCTTGTTTCCTCCTGGGGCCAGGTTTTTCATTTTGGCCCCCCTTAAAGCAAAACCCGCACGGCAAAGGAATTGGAAAATTTATTGCCCCCTTTTGAAACTTCCTTGGCTGTTTACCCAACCAATGGATTCACAATTACGGCAGATGGTTTGGACCTTCACCCTGTTCCAGTGCCCATTTTGGATTTCCAGGCCAATGGGACCAAAGGGTAGGGCTTTCTTCCACCCCTCCAGCAAAAACAAAAAACGGTTCCCGGTTTGGCCCACCCCTCCAGGGGTGAAAGGAACCGTGGCCTTTAACTTTGGCCCCCAAAGGAAGGAAAGGAGGAAAAAGGCCTTTAATGTTTGGTGGGGCAACCATTTTGTCCCCTGCCCTTTTTGAAATCCCCCTTCGGAGGTTTCTAACATGGGCCCCGGAACCGCACCAATGGGGGTTTGACCTTCCTTAGGCCACCGGTTAAGTCCAACCGTAAAGCCCCCATTCCTCCAAATTGGTTTAACCCTTCCATAATGGGGCTTTAAAGGCCGGTGAGTTTTGCCTGAATTTCCTTCCACCCTGATCCCAAAGTTAAAAATCAACCCTTTTGACTTGGGAGCGGGAACCCCCTTTTGGTCCGGGGCCGGTGGGGGGGTTCTGCGTTTCTTTGCCAACCCGTTTTGTAGGGAATTGGTCCCCTGTCCTCTTTTCTTGTAGAACCCCACAACAAGCCGGGGATTTTCCTGGACAAGGGCCAAAGGCAAAACCAGAAAAGGGCTGGCTTTAAGTTGTTTTGGTCCAACAAGGTTTCCAAAGCCCTCCGTTACCCCTTCGGGATCCTTTTGAAATTTCCCTTCTGGGTTTATAATTTCATTTTCCAAGTTTACATGGAAGCCCCTGGCCGCACAATTAAGGGTTGCTTTGCCAGTTTTAAGTGGGGCATTCGGCCTTTTAACGTTCCAAACTTTTGGAGCCCCAAGTCAATTCCAAAACTAAGGGGTTTTGTTGGCCCTTCTGTCGAGGGCCTCCAAGTGCAGGGGGCCCGGTAAACCTTGCCTTTATTTAGTTGGTTTTCCCAATTTCCCGGTTCCTCACCGTCCAATCATCTTTTTTCCCCCTAAAACCAAGTTGGGGCCAACCACACGCCCTTTCCCTAAATTACTGGGTAACCCGGGTTCAACTGCCCAATTTTTGGGTTCCCGCTTTGAAAATTCCTTCTCCCCGGCCGTAATAGTCGTTAGAGGGGGCCCTTCCTCATGTTTCTCCTGGTAAAAGTAAGACGGCAAGGTCCGAGTTGGGATTCCTTCCTTTAGCGGAGGCCCGGCCTCAACAGGCTGAAAGATTTTTTTTTTGGGGCCGAAGGAATTCCTTGGTCTTTAGGTTGGATTTTCCACATTTTGGCCACATTCCTTCCTCCTTCAATAAATCTTTTGCATTCTCCTTTTTCCTTTTGCCTTTCTTAATTTGGTGGTTTCCGGGGAAGGGACACCTTGGCTTCCTTTCCCCTTTTTCTTTTTTCTTTTTAAGAGGGGCAATCGGCCCTTTTTGGGGGGAAACCGTTTTTTCTGGTTTGGCGCGTAAGAATCAATTTAAAAACCTCCCCTTTCTTCCTGTTGGCCTCTTCTTCCCGATTTAATAGGCAGGGGCCAAACCCCCTGTTTGTTATCCTTGTTTACCTTTCCGCCTTGCCCCTTCTCAAATCCGGAATTTTTGTGGGGTCCCACAGGTTTAAGGTTAAAATTTCCCACCAGGCCTTTCCCCTCAATACTGGATTTGGTTCCAAACCCTGTATTCCCCTCCGTCACAGGCTTCGGGTTTTTGGGGGACCTTTCCTTACTTGGCCGTAAAAACCGTTCCCAGAAAGGGTACCAACAGGACTAATTGCCCGCCAAAGCGGAAATTTTAACTCCATTGGAAAGCTCAATTAAACCCCAGGGAAAACCTGGGCCCGGTTTGAAAACAACCAGGGGGGAAAAAGGTATTTCATTTGGGTTGGCCCTTTTGAAATTCCTTTCCGGGAAGCCTTGGTTTCCAAATTCCTTTCAGGGCCAAGGTAAAAAATTCCCTTGACACCTCTTCCGCATGCCCTTGTTTTTTTTGGGCCTTCCCTTGAATTTTGTTTGGCCAAGGGGGGCCCCTAACCTTTAAATCCCCCCCTTCCCTCCCCTTTCTTCCTTGGTTTTCCGTTTAAGGAAGCCCGGGGGGAAAGGAAAAAACACTCCCAATTTTGCCTCCAAAGGGGCCAAACCCGAATATTGGTTACGGTGGTCTTTCCGGTAATTTTACCAAAATTTGAACGTGGAAAATCCTCCCCTTTGGCTTTGGAAACCCAGGGGAAATTCTTCTCCCAAAAAACAAAAAAATATGGCCCGGGTAACCAAAGGCCAAACCCCAAATAAAGTTTTTTATCCGGAAACAGGGGGCATGGCCCCCTGCCCCCCAACCCCGCCTGGGCCCCACAAAAGGGAAGGAAGGGGAAAAGGAAAAAACAGCGGGGCCCCAAGGCCTAAGGAATTTTTACCTAAACCTTATATTCCCGGATGCAAATTTCTTTTAAACCAATCTTTTGTTTACTAATTCCTGTATAGGAACCCAACATTCAAGGAAAAGTTGGAACGGCAGGAAAGGCCCCAACCAGCAAAACTCCGCAGGAAAACAGCCCCCGCCCCCGGAAGGGCCGTCCCCTGGTTTGGAAATTATTAGGGTTTGGGTTAAAAAATTAAGGGTTTTATTCCATTTGGAATTTTTAGTTCTTTTAAAAAAAACCCAACACCAAATCCAGCAAGTTCTTTTCTATTAAGATTTAATTTGGGTACCCTTTTAGGTTTTCCAACAGAGGGTCTCCTTCGCCCGGGCCCCTTTAAAAAAACGGGTTTACAAATTTCCACCCCATTTAACAAATACCTTGTTTCCATTTAGGGTCTTAAGAAACTTAAGGGAAAACCCCCCTTCACCTCCCAAACGAAAACAGTGGGCACGGCTGGTTTTTCCTGTTCCCAAAAGGGTTTTCTGCTTCCCTTGGGAAACTAAAAGAGGGGGGGGGAAAGGGGAAAAAAAAAAAACCCCAAAAGGCCTTCCCGGGCCAAATTCCCAAGAGATTTTCCCGGTTTTCAAAATACCCAAGAATTTTGGGTTAACCCTGGGTCCCCAAAAGGGGTCAAGTTTTCCTGCCCAAAAAATCCGGAAAACTCTCCTGGCTTCCCCATCCCATATCAGATTTTTCAGGCAAGATTTTAATAGTGCATAGAGTGGTTTTACCAGTAATCTGTAATTGTGTATCCATAATCGGCACCATCCCGTCATCCTGAGGAATGTGCAAAGTTCCTTAGCTGTGCGAGGTTGGGGAGTCTGGCAGATGGCCTACTTCTGGGCGGTCCCTAGAGTCCGCAGCCCCACAGTGATCTCGTATCCCAAGTACATCACTTGCTGCTGGGCCACCTGGGCTTTCTGTGGAGTGACTCGATACCCGTTAAGTCCTAAAAAGTTTAGCAGACTGATTGTCCATTTTAAGCATAATTCTCTTGTTTCTGTGGCTATTAAAAGATCATCTATGTATTGTAATAGGACCCCTTCATCAGATGGGCGCTCCCACTGTTCCAAATCCTTGTCCAACCAATTTCCAAAAATTGTGGGGCTATTCTTGAATCCTTGGGGAAGCACTGTCCAGGTGAGTTGTGACTTCCTTCCTGTGTTAGGATTTTCCCATTCAAAGGCAAATAGCAGCTGACTCTCTGCATCCAGGGGCAAACAGAAGAATACATCCTTTAAATCCAAGAAGGTAAACAATACTAATTTACTTGACAATTTGGTGAGCAAGGTATACGGATTGGCCACTAGGGGGTATAAGTCCTCCACTATCTTTTTAATGGCTCTTAGATCCTGCACCACTCGGTAGCTCCCATCCAGTTTCTTAACTGGGAGTATCGGAGTGTTGTATTTTGACTCACACTCCTCTAGTAACCCATGCTTCATGAATCGGTCTATTATCGGCTGTACCCTTCCCTATCTTCTGTCTTTAGGGGATATTGTTTAATCCGTGGGGGCTGAGTCCCTTGTTTTACTTTTATCATAATAGGGAGGGCATTCTTAGTCCACCCCAGGGTCTCAGTCACCCACACTCCCAGGTAAACTTGATCCTTTACCTCTTCCAGTATTTCTGTTTTTGCCAGAGTGGTTATTAATGCTAAGCTAAGTACTTCTATAAGAGGATCATCTTTCACCCTGAACTTTATTTCTTCTGATTCAAATTTTATTTTAGCACCCAATTGTTCTAATAGGTCCCGTCCTAAAAGGGACTTTGGTGAGTTAGGCATATACAAGAATTTATGTATCCTAATTTGTTTTCCCAATTTGAACTCCAGGGGTTTAAGAAAATATGCCCTTTTGCATTGACTGGTGGCTCCCCTTACCATTACAAATTCCTGACTTAGTGGGGTTAAAGATTCGTTCAAAACAGAAACAGTAGCTCCAGTATCTATTAAAAATTCTACACTTCATTGACTGTTCCCTAGCTTTATTTTAACCTGCGGATCTGCTAGGGTAGATTCCCCAGGTCTCCATCAGTCTTTTTCCGTGGGAGCTTGGATTTTAGTCCACGTCCCCCTCCCTTTTTGTTTTCCTAGTGGGCATTCATTCTTCCAATGTCCCTTCTTTTTGCAGAAGGCCCACTGGTCCTTTTTCAGTGGTTTCCTTAATTCCCTTGGTCTAGCCTCCCTTGTTTCCTGTAGAGCCGGTATCAGTATTCTTCTTTCCTTCTTCTTTTCCTCCTCCTGGTTACTATATACCCTCCATGCCCTGTCTAACAAGCTTTCTAAATTCCGAACGTCTGGTACTCTCATCTTTTGTAACTTTCGTCTTATATCTCCTGCAGATGGCCCTATGAATAATGATACTAACTGCTGTATACCTACGTCTGACCCTGGGTCTAAGGGAGCACATTTCCTCATTGTGTCCCTTAATTTGTCTAGGAATTCAGATGGGGATTTCTTCGGACCTTACCTTATAGTGTACAGAGAGAACCAATTAATCGCCTTAGGGATAACTCTTTCCATTCCTTTTACTACCCATTCTCAGTATGCTTCTAAAAGTACCCTTTCTGCCCCTCTATTTGGATCCCAGTGAAGGTCCTGCAGAGGGAGGTGCTCCTTAATATCTTCATTCCTTCCCCATAAGCTGTCCTCAGCCAGATTCTGGGCTGATTTCAGGATCAATTGTTTTTCTGTTTCTGTCATATGGTCCAATAACAATTGGACATAGCTCCAATCAGGATTATGTTGTTTAATTAAAAATTGAAAATGTTTCGTCACCCTCAGCAAATCGTTCCGGTAATTTTTGGCTACTCCTTTCCAAGTTTCTAAATCGTATGAGGAGAACGGGACCTTAATCAGTACTGGCACACCATCTGGTCCCACAGCCTCCCTCAGTGGTACCAATATTATACTCTGCTGTCTCCGGGTCCTGGAAGCTATCAGAGAGTCTGGGGGTATCCCTGAAGGGGTATCCCTTTATTTTTCCTGCGGGTCTTCTTGCTCACCTAAGATCCCTGTGTCATGGTTTTATGTTTTTTTTGATTTTCAGTATTCCACATCAAAACATCATGTACTGGAATTAATGTGTTAATGCTCCAATTCCAGGTACCTATCCCTATACATTACGGAAGTCATGGGATCTGAACCCTTCCGGGTGGGTGCGGTGGTCTCTTACTGCCTGGCAGTGGGTGCTGGAGGGTGCTTTCCCTAGCCGTTCCAAGCTTTTTCAGGTTTTGACTCGGTCTCGGGAAACTCTCTCTCCTATCTTATTTGATTTATTAGTCTCAATTTCAATTAGATTGTATTAAATTGTGTTATCTTGCATTGCGATATCATAGTTAGTAAAATAAGTTTACCTCTATAGATTGTTACCGCTGTTTTTTTTTTTTTTTTCCTCCCTTCTTTCCTTCCCATTTTGTGGGGCCAGGCGGGGGGTAGGGAGGGCAGGGGCCTACTGCCCCCTGTCACGGGCATAAATTGATCTAGTTAACTCCGTGACACCCTGTTACCCTGGGAGCCTGGTAATGGTCTAGCAATTCTACAGGATCCTTGACCTTACTCGATCTTGTGCATTGTTGCCCTATGCTACATGATGAACAACGCTTTAATCTATTATCCCCCGCAACCCGCCGTTCCTTTTCTAGCGCTAATACCAGGGTATCTTGTGGTGGACCCATCTCACAATTCCGCTGCCATTCAGGATGATTTCGGAGAGTAAAAAACATGTCTGCATATACTGCCTCATCCCACTTGCCTTCCCTCCTTAAGAACAGCATAAATTGCAAAATGGTATTATAATTTAAGGTCCCATTCAGGGGACATTTCTCCCCATCCTCCAGTTTATACAATAACCACCATTGATTACAATATTTGATTAAAGTTTTCTTACTTAGGGTCCCTCCAGGTTCCCCTGCAACATCTCACCAATGTGCTAATATACACCCCAAAGGGGTTCGCTTATGAATCTCCTTCCCCCGAGAGCCTCACATGATGTAATCTTATTGGTTCTTGATTATTTCAATGTTCCCTCAAGTAACTCCCAACACTCTAAAATTTCCCCACACAAGTCCATGGTGCTCTGTCCAAAACTCAGCACTGCAGTACCTGTCCCAGCACCGGTTTATCCACTCCCCTTGGTATAATTCTTCACAAATTAAACATAATATTACACAGATGGGTTCACACTTGTTTCCTGGATGAAATGGACACCTCTCCTCAGGCCCCTCTTCCCAACTCATAGAAGATGTAAAAGACAGACAACAAGTATAACAGCTTTTGCTTCATTCTTCTCTGGCTGTTTCCCTCGTGGGAGAACGGAACCGTGGATTGGGGACTCCGCTCTCGCTCTGTAGCTTGGCTACATCTCACTCACACTACACTTACTCTGACACTAAAACCAAAACCATGGCTTATACATAATACACAATGCTGGCGTCTTTAAATGAAATCTCAATAACACTAGTACACTAGTTGACTGATTGTGAGCTTTAGAATATTTCTGGAAATTAGTTTGACCTGGAATAATTCAGATACACGGTACCGGACACTTAAAACAGATGGTAATAGCAACCACACAACATAAAGCTTCCGCTATCACAGCCAGGAGAGCCTAAGTTACCATTTGACAGGACACCCACTATATCCCGTCCCCATAGTAGAGACCAATCTAGGTCCTTCCATTACCAACCCCTAGGGGAAGCATTGCCTTTTTCCTCCGTACGACTTCAGGTCACCCTTTTCCTATTCACTACTGGTCCGCGAGGTCCTTGCGCCCTGCAGTAACAATGAGGAAGGGAGTCCTCTAGAAATCTCAGGGACGCCAAAGGGGGTCCCCCCCCCAGCCGGTTCCTCGCCGAAGGAGGAGTTTCTCGGGGGTTTTGCCAACGACATGCGGAAATAAACCATAGCCCGAGAGATATAGACGGTAGTTTATTTTAGCGGTGCGCATACAAACCGGGTGCAAGGGGGGAAACCGCCAACTTTGCCAAAACAAGCAAAGTTCATTAATAATTGGCCAATTCACACATATTCAGCAGATTTTCTGAAAGTCCTTTTTTAACGGCCCCCTCCCCTTGACGCATCATAAATGGGGGGGGCTTCCCTGGTGGCGTTGGATGAAGGCCTTGTCCCTTCCTCACTGTGAACTTCCAACCTTTTCCAGAGAGGGGGGGCTACCCCTAACCGTGGTTTTCTTGCCCCGCTTACATCCTTAAGCTGTCGTGTCTGCTTCTTATCTTTTTTACAACATTCAAAATGTTTACAACTTCCCTTATCTCCACCTACATTCTATTCACATTCACAACACTCACATGTTCGAAACTTCCCTTATCTCTGTCTACATTCTATTCACATTCTATTCACTTTACTCTCTTTTATAACTTAACTGTTTTATGCCTCACACCTTTTTGGAGAAGTTCACCTTGGTGGTTGATCTGTCTTGTAATTCTTTGACCCATGCTTGAAACGCAGGAGTGGGTTTTCTGACACTCTCAGAATCATGCTATTAGTCTGGATCATCAGGAACGAAGGTGGGATTATGTAACATTTCCACCATGGCATATTCCCTCAAATAACATTTTTCCATGTCAGTCCATTTCTTTTCCTCAGGCATCAGATCGTCTTTGAAGGGGTATTTTTCTTTTAGGGCTAACAGCATCTGCTTCCAGAGATTGAGGGCCTCATTCTGGCATGTCTCTGTCGATGTCTGAGTCCCCAGCAATGCCACCCAGTAGGCGAGCTTCCACTATCTACCAACATGTTGGCCCCTTGCCCAACAACGAAGTAACCAAAGTGGCAATAGGCCATTGGGTGCGTGGAAAATTTTTCCCAGCCTCGAATTCATTCATTTTCAGAGATTGATTAACAATGGTAACAATGTCTTGCATACCTTACTCTTTCGGACTTCTTGTTGCCCCCCTGGGCATTGGTGACCGCAACTTATTGGGGCCACTCCCCTGGACTCAGGGGCTTCCCCCCGGATCTCAGAGCCACCCTCTGGACCTCTTTTTCCCCTCTCCTGTTACATAAATGCTTTCTTACTTTCCCTCCTCCCTCCCTTTCTTCTGTTTTTAAGTGAGCTAAGATTTGTTTCATTTTCGTCCCTTTACAGGGGCAATTGACTTGATTGTGGTGCCCCTTAGTTGATCAGGTTGGGTTTGTTTCGATGCTCTCACCTCCAGCGCGGCTCAGATCGTCCCGGTTGATTATGAGGGTATTTTAGTTCGCTTACATGAATCAATAGCCTGTTTTTTTATTCAAATTTGGTGACAGAATTTTGCGAACTGGAAGGCATCTTGCTCAGTTGGGAGTACATCCCGTTTGGACTTGAGGATGTCCCTCTCGGACTGGAGGGTGTCCCGCACAGACTGGAGGGTGTGTCGTTGAAATTGAAAGTTGTCAGGTTTGGATTGCAGGGAGTTCCTCTCGATTCGGAGGGCATCTCTCTCAGATTGGAGGGAGTCCCGCTCGGATTGGAGGGTGTCTCTCTCGAACCGGAGGGTGTCTCGCTCAGACTGAAAGGCGTCCTGCTTGGACTGGAAGGTGTCTCGCTTGGACTGGCAGGCATATTGCTCGGTCTGGAGGTCTTATCTCTCGGACTGGTGATTCCCCCTCTGAGATTGGAGACTGTCCTTCTAATCTCGGAGACTCTCGCTCAGCCTGGAGATTCTGTTTCTCGGCAAGCATTATCTCTTTCTGGAACTGGAGATTCTCCCTATCAGCTCTGAGACATTCTCTTTCAGCATGGAGACTCTCCCTTTCGGTTTGTAGACTTTCTCGTTCGGTTTGGAGACTTTCTCGTTCAATTTCAGAAACTCTCTCCCTCTCTGGGACAGTACTGAATAAGGCCTGATAAACATTAGCCAAGCCTCCTGAGATCTGGTTTGTCACGATTCATCAGTGAAGACACTTGCTCTTGCATTTTATTCAGTTGCTCCGTCATTTGTGAGATGGCGGCAATGGAGGCGTGAGTTGGGGGTAGCTGTTGTTCATAGCTTTGGAGCGCAAGAATCAATTCAAAAACTAAGGGTCTTCTCTGTTGGTCCTGGTATCTGTCAGATGCTGCCATTAGTGTAGAGGCGTATCTGTCTGGTGCTGTTGTTATGAGTTTCTGCCATATTTCAGGCGTTGTCCTCACTTTCTCAGGGTCGTGGTCTTGGCGTGGGTCGTTAAGAAGACAGCTAGGGTCATACAACATTTCCACCATGGCTGTTTCCCTCAAATACTGGATACCCTTTTCAACTGTATCCCATCTTTTCGTCACAGGCTTCAAGCCGCTTTTGAAGGGGTACCTTTCCTTCACGGCTGCTAATATTCGTTCCCAGAGGGAGGCAGCCCCATCCAGACATCGACTAACTGATCTGTCAATAGCTGGATCTCTGGCAATGGCTCCTAGTTGGCGAGCTTCATTACCATCTAGAGACAAGCTACTGGCCCCGCCATCCCAACAGCGAACTAACCAGGAAACGAGAGTTTCATTTGGGCGTCGTGTAAACTCCTTTCTTGAGCCTTGCATTTCAGTCATCTTCAGAGGCCGACGAGTAGTAATAGAAACTTCCTCTTCATCACTCTCTTCTGCATGTCTCTTAGTTTTTCCTTTTGCCTTTCTTGATGTTGGTGGCTCTGAGGAGGGCCCCTCGCCTGGATCTTCCTCCACCTCCTCCTCCTCTTCTTTTTTCCATTCTAGATGTGGGGACACTCGTTTCCATTTCTTGCCCTCCACAGGGGCAACTGATATCGTTACTGGTGTCTCCTGTAATTGATCAGATTTGACGTGGAGATTCTCCCCTTTGGCTTGAACCTCAGCTCGGAAACTCTCTCTCTCCAAAACAGTATTATATAGGGCACGGTAAGCACAAGCCAAACCCCAAATAAGTTGTACCTCCTTAGATTTCCGTAAGCGGAAATTGCGGGTTCCCATGCTTCTCAGATTTTTCCTAAACCTCTCCATATTCCCTGCCAGTCGGCATTCTCTGGTTTTGGAGGAGACTCCTTCTGCTTACTATTCCTGTATTGAAATACATTCAGGGAGACTGATATGAACAGGACTGATATGCCCACAAGCATGAGAATTAACTCAGCATTGGAAAAATGTCTGATAAACCAAGAGGAAAACCTGGAAACTGATTTGAACATCGTGTGGTTTGTAAAATTAGCTATTCCATTAGGGATGTAGTTGCTTGTAAAATTAGACATTCCATCCAGGATGCAAGTGTCAAAATTCGTATCATACCACATTGCATATAGGTACCCATATAGGTACCATACAGGTGTCTCCGTCAGTGCCCTTATGTGGTTATATATGTACACAATTCCACAACAAGTAATTATGACAGTGATGATTGGCCAGTAGGTCGCGAGTAACACCATAGCTTTTAATCCCTTACTCAGCGCTCCCACGAAAAAGAGTGGGTTCATCGCTGGTTTCTGCTCAAAAGGGGTTAATTAATTGAAACTAACAAGAGGAGGGGGGGAAAGAAAAAAGGCACTACCCAGACTAAGCAGTGCTCAAAGTTTACAAATATCCCAGAATACTGGCAGTACGCCTGGTCTTTCAAGGTCAAGTTTTCCAGCACAAAAACCTGAACTACTGATAATGCTCCCTAACGAAGCTCTCTAAGAGCAGAGAGCGAGATTCGTTCTAAGAGCTAAAAAGCAGCACTGCCCGCATTCTCCACCAAAATCTGTCACGGAGTTAACTTGATCAGTTTATGCCCGTGACAGGGGGCAGTAGGCCCCTGCCCTCCCCACCCCCCGCCTGGCCCCACAAAATGGGAAGGAAGGAAGGGGGGGAAAAAAAACAGCGGCAACAATCTATGGAGGTAAACTTATTTTACTAACTATGATATCGGAATGCAAGATAACACAATATAATACAATCTAATTGAAATTGAGACTAATAAATCAAATAAGATAGGGGAGAGAGTTCCCGAGACTGAGTCAAACCTGAAAAGCTTGGAACGGCTAGGAAAGCACCCTCCAGCACCCACTGCCAGGCAGTAAGAGACCGCCCCCCCCGGAAGGGTCAGATCCCATGACTTCCGTAATGTATAGGGATAGGTACCTGGAATTGGAGCATTAACACATTAATTCCAGTACATGATGTTTTGATGTGGAATACTGAAAATCAAAAAAAACATAAAACCATGACAATTGTATTATAGTGTGTTATCTTGCATTCCGATAATATATTTAGTAAATTAGTTTGTTTCTCCTCAGATCGTTGCCGCTGTTTTTAATCATTTTGGGGTCCCCTGTTCCCTTTTTCCGGAGGCGCGAATTTTGCGAAATCCCTCCACCCCGCTAGTCATGGAACCGGGCCGAACCAGCCTGTAAACCATTGACATGCCCCAAACTAGCATACATAATCACCCTAAGCCCCTGACTAGAATTTTGCATTCTCCTTGGAGACAATTTAAAAGAGTAAACAATCCATTGATATGGTATAATACAGGATACCACAGCTTCGTGAGGGCCCTTATCCCTTCTTAAGGAGTGGCACAGTTAGAAAGAGCTATAGTGAACATTTCTGCAACTTTAGAAATAATTGAAAATGCCACAGTGGACGCCATACAGTCAATCCAAGAGGAGGTGTCCTCCCTATCTAAAGTCATATTACAGAATAGAATGGTGCTGGATCTGTTGACCACAAAGGAAGGAGGAGTGTGTTCCATAATAAACCAAAGCTGTTGTGCTTATATAAATAATGATGAAAGGGTTGAAACACACCTAGAGACAATCTGGATGCAAACCGAAGACCTACATGAAGTGAGCAAAGACAATACTGATTGGGGAACAGCCCTATCTGGACTATGGGAAAAACTTACTAGTTGGTTACCAAAACTTAAATGACTAAAACAAATTTTCTTAGCAAGTATAGCTCTACTCTTCTTGGTAGGTTTTACGTGTTTAACACTAAGATGCTCAATGTGCTTATGTCAGAACACAGGGAAGGAATATGAAAATTGGAAGAGGTACAAATTAAGACAGAAGGTAGAAAGCGGAGCATACTTTCAGAAGCCACTAGATGAAGATGGCAAAAATCTAGCAGATAGATGTTTCTGCTAGATTAAAGAAAAGGGGGAATTGAGGCATAAAAGGGTTAAGCTGTAGAAGAGACTAAATTGAATAGAATGTGAATAGAATGTAGACAGAGATAAGGGAAGTTTTGAACATGTGAGTGTTGTCAATGTGAATAGAATGTAGGTGAAGATAAGGGAAGTTGTAAACATGTGAATGTTGTAAAAGTAAGATAAGAAGCATGACACTTGACAGCTTAAGGACTGTAAGTGGGGACAAGATAACCACTGGTTAGGGGTAGCCCCCCCTCTCCGGAAAAGGTTAGAAGTTTACAGCGAGGAAGACTATGAGCCTTCATCCAACGACCACCAGGAGAAGCCCCCCACAGCTTATGATGCAGGCGCAAGGAGGAGGGACCGTATACAAAGGACTTCTCAGAAATCTGCTGAGTATCTGTGAACTCGGCCTACACATGTAATGAGCTTTTGCTTGTCTTGTCTTGCGTGCAAGTTAGGCATATCTATCCCCCTTGCACTCAGTGTATGCGCACTGCTGAAATAAACATACCTGTTCTATATCTCTCAGGCTATAGAGTTATGGTTTTGTGATTTTTGGTTTTCAGTATTCCACATCATAACATCATGTAGGGCAGTGGGCGTTTAACTGTTAATGCTCAAGTTCTGGGTACCTGCCTGGAAGAGAAGAAGAACTACATTCCTCAGGGGACTTTGCAGTCACAGAGAAGAGATATAACTCCTGGCAAGGTCACCTGATGCGCTCTTCTTCGTCCGCTCTTCGTCGGCTCTCCTCCCGTCTCCCTGCTGCTCAACTGGACTGCGCATCTCACCTCAGCGTTGTGGTGAGGCCTATCCACCTTTCGGACATTCTCTCTCTCATTATATTTGATTTATTAGCTTCAATTTTAATTATATTGTATTATGGTGTGTTATCTTGCATTCCGATACTATATTTAGTAAATTAGTTTGTTTCTCCTCAGATCGTTGCCACTGTTTTTAATTATTTTGGGGTCCCCTGTTCCCTTTTTCCGGAGGCGTGGATTTTGCGAAATCCCTCTGCCTCGCTAGTCACAGAACCAGGCTGAACCAGCCCATAAACTGTTGACAAGAGTTTGATTTCCACACATCAGGTGATTGCTCCAGTTGCTGAAGGACACAGCAAAAGCCGTAATAATGACAGATGTAACAGATAGAGGGGCACTGCCCCCAGCCAGGAGGGAAAGGGATAATAGAGTGTATTGGACTGTATGGATTAGATGGCCTGGCACATCAGAACCACAGAAATAATATAAGGCCCTGCTGGCCTGCACAGTGTACTCTAATGCCCTCGAGTCACCAAGGGACAAAATTAATTTAGAATTACGGAGTGACTGGGGGTTCCCCAGAGTTGACTATGGTAAAGGCCGAAATAAGCCTCACTGGTAAAGACTGGCAAAAGCACCCTATTGTGGCTGTCCTGGGGGCACCATGCATACTTGTTATTGATTACCCCAGAAAGGAATATTTTAAGGATCCCAAGGTGTATCAATGGGCCTTTGGAATAGCAGCTGTAGACACAGAGGGTGTTAAGCATCTGTCTGTTTTGCCTGGCCTATCAGAAGATCCATCTGTTGTGGGGTTGCTACACATAAAAGCGCAGCAAGTATGGATTACTACAAAATGGTACACAGATGGCAGTACCACACCAACGGGGATTCCTTGCTCCTCATTCATAAATTGATTCGTCAACTAGAGAGTCAGGGAGTGATCAGCAAAATTCGCTCACCTTTTAATAGCCCCATATGGGCAGTGCGTAAAGCGAGTGGAGAGTGGAGGCTGACTGTGGACTACCGTGGCCTGAATGAAGTCACACCCCCACTGAGTGCTGCTGTGCCGGACATGTTAGAACTCCAGTATGAACTGGAGTCAAAAGCAGCCAAATGGTATGCCACCACTGACATTGTAATGCCTTCTTTTCCATTCCTTTGGCACAGAATGTAGTCCAAAGTTTGCTTTCATTTGGAGGGGCATTCAGTATACCAGGAATCGTTTGCCCCACGGGTGGAAACACAGCTCAACCATTTGCCATGGGTTGATCCAAGCTGCACTGGAACAGGGCGATGCTCCTGAGCACTTACAGTACATTGATGAGATTATTGTGTGGGGCAACGCAGGAAGGGAAGGTTTTGAGAAAGGAGAGCAAATAATCCAGATCCTTCTGCATTATGTTTTCGCTATTAAGCAAAGCAAAGTGAAAGCTCCTGCACAAGAAATTCAGTTTCTAGGAATAATGTGGCAAGATGGATGTCGTCACAACCCAGCAGGTGTGATCAACAAAATCACTACTATGCCTCCACCCACTAATAAGAAAGAGACACAATCTTTTCTGGGCGTAGTGGGCTTTTGGAGAATGCATGTTCCAAACTATAGCCTCATTGTAAGCCTCCTTTATCAGGTGACGTGGAAGAAGTATAATTTTGTGTGGAGTCCTGAGCAGCAGCATGCTTCTGAGCAGATTAAGCAGGAGATAGCCCAATCCATGGCCCTGGGGCCAGTATGGAGGGGATGGGATGCAAAGGACTTCTTCTACACTGCTGCTGGAGAGAAAGATCCCACTTGGAGTCTATGGCAAAGAGCTTCAGGAGAGACCCGAAGCCGACTCCTTGGATTCTGGAGTTGAGCGTACAGGGGTCTGAAGAGTGCTATACTCCAACTGGAAAGGAGATCTTAGCCACATATGAGGGGGTTCGGGCTGCTTCTTACATAATCAGTACTGAAACACAGCTCCTTCTGGAACCTGAACTGCCAGTGCAGAACATGATGTTTAAGGGAAAGGTTCCCTCCACCCATCATGCTACTGATGTGTCATGGTTTTCTAATTTTGTTATCGGTATTCCACATCATAACATCATTTAAAGCACAGGGAATCCAAGAGTTAATACTCCAGTTCTGAGGACTGACAACATTCCGGATACCTGGTTCTCAGAACAGAAGAACTACACATCCCAGAGGATTTAACGTTCAGAGAGGAAGATAAGACACTGGAGGAAGTCACGGGATCTCTCTCTTGCTCGCTGCCTGGCAGTGTGGGGGTGTGCTCCCCAGCCGTGCGCCTTCCATTCAAAGTAAGGCTTTCAGTTTCGAACACTCTCTCTCTCATTTTATTTGATTTTATTAGCCTTAATTCCAATTATATTGTATTATATTGTGATATCTTGCATTCCAATATCATATTTAGTAAAATAAAGTTTCCTCCTTAGATCATTGCCACTGTTCTGTTTTTGGGCCGGTGGGCCTGCAGGCCTGCTGGCCCCTGTCACAGGCACTGATAGATCTAGATAACTCCGTGACATGATACCACTTCGAGTAAGTGGATTGCGTTGATTACACGACTACGGATAGGGAATCTCAGCCATCCAGGAATCCTAGAGGTGATCATGGACTGGCCTGAAGGTAAAAAGTTTGGAATATCACAAGCAGAAGAGGTATCATGTGATAAAGAGGCCCCACCATACAATGAACTACCAGAAAATGAAAAGACATATGCCCTGTTCACTGATGGATCATGTCGTATTGTGGGGAAGCATCGAAGTGGAAGCTGCTGTGTGGAGCCCCACATGACGAGTTGCAGAGGCCACTGAAGGGAAAGGAGAATGAAGCCCATTTGCAGAGGTAAAGGCTGAACTTAGATGTTGCTGAATGGGAGAGGTGGCCAATGCTTTATCTTTACACTGACTCATGGATGGTGGCAAATGCTCTATGGGGGTGGTTACAGCAGTGGGAGCACAAAACAACTGGCAGCAGAGAGGTAAACCTATTTGGGCTGCTGAACTGTGGAAAGATATTGCTGCCCGAATAAAGAATATGGTTGTAATGGTGCATCATGTAGATGCTCATGTGCCCAAGAGTCGGGCTACTGAAGAACAGCAAAATAACCATCAGGTGGACCGAGCTGCCAAAATTGAGGTGGCTCAGTTAGCCTTGGACTGGCAACACAAGAGTGAATTATTCCTAGCTCAGTGGACCCCTGGGACCTTGGGCCATCAGGGGAGAGATGCAACATATAAGTGGGCTAGAGACCGAGGGGTGGACTTAACTGTGGATGCTATTGCACAGGTTATTCATCACTGTGAAACGTGCCATAATTAAACAAGCCAAGAGGATGAAACCTCTCTGGGAGGAAGGGCAATGGCAAAAGTATAAATATGGGGAGGCATGGCAGGTTAATTATATCACCTTGCCACGATCTTGCAGTGGTAAGTGTTATGTGCTTACCATGGTGGAGGCAACCACTGGGTGGCTTGAAACATATGAAGCACTACATGCTTCCTCCCAAAACACAATATTGGGTCACAAGAAACAAGTCCTGTGGTGACATGGCACTCCAGAAGGAATTGAATCAGATAATGGGACTCATTGTGGGAATACAAGAAAAATTGTTCAGAGCAGAAGCTGTGGAGCAAGATAAACAGCATGAGAACCAAGGACACTTCTAGAAGAAGAAAGAACATCTCACGGCTCTGATTGAATAAGCGCCTGCATGAATGGTTGAAGAGTGTTTTGTAGATTGCTCTGTTGACATTTAATGGTGGATGGGAAAGTTGTAGGGGTCGATGGGAAAGCTAGAAAAAGAAAACATGAAGATATATAAGTGATGTGAGAACTTGCAATAAACGATTTGGATCATTCACATCTGAGTCCGTGCATCAGATGCTGCAAATGGCGCCCACTGCGTGGAGCAAATCTGGCCGAGTCTGAGCGAACCCGGTCCAGCAACGCTGCCCGACTGAACTATGGAGAGATTGTTTCATGCGCGCTCAGACCGTTCTGCAGGACAGAAGGTGAGCAGTTGGGAACTATGGGGAGTTCACTAACGAAGGAGCAACAAGTAAATCTTGAAGTATTATGGTTAGTTTTAAAGGTTCAGAATCAGCCTGTATCTACCTCAGCATTAGTTACTTTTCTTAAATGGATAAGCAGAAACATACCTTAATTTCTGAAAACTGGTTTCTCTTTTGATGGAGAGCTTTGGGACCAAATTGGCACAAAACTCTGGGAGGCTTCTATTACTAAAGACAGAATGGCTGCTAAACTTTTACCTGTGTGGCGCCAAATAATGGAAGGGCTTAAACAAATTCAACAAGGAAGAATTTCTTCTGACTATTCCCCATTGCCCTCCCTCCCACTCCCGCCACTGCCCTTCAGTTTGGGAAGCAGCCTCTGCCTGCATTCGATCCACGGCTTTGACTCACCTCCCCAGTCAGGGAGAAGAGAAATTGTGAACCCCCTGCGCTGCCGCCCTCCACTCCGCCCTCAATGTTCACCACACTGCTCCTGCTCTCGGCTCTGCCCACAATGCTGGTCACGCTCCTGCCCTCCGCTTCACTCCTGATGCCTGCCCTGCTGCTCCTGCCCTCCACCCCACCCACATCGTTGCTGTGATGCGGCCTTCCTCCGCCCCGCCTACATCACCTGCTGCTGCGTCTCTGCAGCCTGCATGTAACTTGGTTAAAGTAAAAAATGGACCAGAACCAGAGGAACTTTTTGATCCTGCTCCAGTAGATCCAAAAGATGCACCACAATTCGCTTTCTCAGTGCCCTCCATCAATCAACAAAGCGCTGCTCAGCGGTATCATTGGACCGTGTTACCACAAGGAATGCTTAATAGTCCAACAATATGTCAATTGACTGTAGCAAATGCATTACAACCAGTACAAAAAGCTAGACCTCACATCCTTATTTATCATTACATGGATGATATATTAATAGCAGCAGAACAAGAAGAGGATCTACAGGACGCTTTACTGCTTGTCCAGCAGGCAGTCCAATCTGTCGGTTTACAAATAGCAGAAGAAAAGGTACAGCTTAGTTCTCCATGGAAATATTTAGGATGGAAAATCACATCTCACACCATTCAGCTGCAAATCCTCAAAATAGTACCTCACGTACAGACATTAAATGATCTGCAAAAATTATTAGGAACCATCAATTGGCTGCGACCGCTTTTGGGTATTACTACTCAAGAGCTGCACCCTCAATTCCAGCTACTCAAAGGAGACCCAGATCGAACCTCTAAAAGAAAATTAACACCAGAAGCGTGACAATGCTTGGACTCTGTAGTAACATCATTGCAACATCGATATAGCCATTGTGTTTGTTTATCACTTCCAGTATCTCTTATAATAATATCAAACTCATATGAGCCATATAGTCTGTTATGTCAATGGGATACCTCAAGAAAAGATCCTCTCATTATCCTCGAATGGATATTCTTACTGCATACATTTTCAAAAACGATTACATCACGAGTGGAAATATTTGCAATGCTAATACAGCGAGGTCGACATCGTCTACAGATTTTACAAGCTCTTGACCCTGATTGCATCTACATACCTGCTACTAAAAAAGATGTAGATTGGATGCTTGCACAGTCACTCGCTTTACAAACTGTTACAACAGACTATACTGGACAAATCTCCACCCACCCCCCAAACATCAGTTACTACATAATTTGAGTGATCTGTCCCTTACTGCTAATATTTTACTTTCACATGTTCCAATACCTGATGCTGCTACTGTATTTACAGATGGTTCCGGCAAGACACACCGAGCAGTGGTTCTCTGGCATGCGACTGCTACACGATGGCAGTCAGACGTACATGTTGTTGATAGATCACCTCAAATTGTAGAACTCGCTGCAGTAGCTCAAGCTTTCCAAATTTTTTCAGAACTGACTCTTTGTATGTTACAGGTATCATTCAGCGGGTTGAAGGATCTTTTCATAAGGAAGTTAACAACCCTGCTTTGTTTGCACAGCTCAAGCAAGTTTTACATTATGTCTCGCACTGTACTTATTTCATTATGCACATTCAATCACACACTACGTTGCCTGATCCTTTAACTGTGGGAAACCGTAAGGCTGACCAAGCAACACTCGCCTTTGCTACCCCTCAATTAATTTGGCATCCCATCAATTTTTTCATCAGAATAGGAGAACCTTACAAAAGCAATTCCAACTGACAGTGGATCAAGCCCGCAACATTATTCTAACATGCCCAGACTGCCAGGCAATTGCCCCTTTGCCGCAAATTGGGACAAATCCTTGTGGCACAGCACCTCTTCAACTGTGGCAGACAGATGTCACCATTGTTCCCAAATTTGGCCATCTAAAATATGTACATGTAACAATAGATACTCATTCTTCTAACATATTTGCCACTGCACATACAGGCAAACGCAGTTGAGATGCCCATAAACAGTGGTTATCTGTTTATGCTGGCATGGGGATCTCACATACTATAAAAACAGATAATGGACCTGCTTATACTTCTAAGGCCACTCAAACTTTACTCTGAGAATGGGAGGTTAGACATATTACAGGCATTCCTCATTCTCCCACTGGACAAGCTATCACTGAGCGTACTCATCAAACATTGAAATCCATACTTAATAAACAAAAAAGGTGGAATACGGGAGACACACCACAAGCTAGATTATGTAAGGCTTTGCTTGTTCTGAATTTTTTGAATCGTGATCATACAGTTACAACTTGTGTGGATCATCATTTTGGGGCCTACCCAATGCTCAAGGAATGGCCAATGGTCAATGTTCGGAATATGGCCACAGGGCATTGGGAAAGTCCCTTACCACTGATAACTTGGGGTCGTGGATATGCTTGTGTTCCCACAGGGACTGGCCCTACGTGGGTTCCAGCATGATATGTTCAACCTCATCTCAAGGCAGAAAATAGTATCCAGTCCTTATAATGACTGGGATTGTGTGCTTCTTACTTATTGGTATTGCTTTGTAACTTGTTGAATTGTGAATAACAACATTAGTAATGGTATGACATAGTGGGTGATTTTCCTGTGTTATCAATGCAGTCTCAAGAATTAGAATTATTAGGCATTATCTAGGTTGTGGTGTGCTTCTTTTATTTTAGTAGTAGATTGAATGTGAATTAAACAGGATTTGATGTTACCATTGCTGGAATCTATGGGAATATCTTTTTAAATGTATTAATAACACTCAGTTATGATGCTATCAGCCTATCAGTTATCCTTTTATTGATTTCGGAAGACAAAACCTGGAAAGGAATCCCATGCAATGGGATGACCCTGTTTTATAGAATGATTAACTCTCTTTAATCCCACTAATCAGGATTTTTAAAATATGACCATGTATCACTTGAGACACAGGCGCATGCTAAGAGAGCTAACCTTGACAGTTTATTCTGTTTTGCAAGCAGGTGTTCCACTTGGGCTCTGTATCATGCACTGGCCATGCAGATGCGGTGTACAAATGGAAAATACCCTTCAGACTCTGAGAAGAATAAAAGCAGGAGATAATCTGTGATGGGTGAGAGAGGAGAAGTGCACCTTGAAGCAGGGGACGCCCTGCTGGCACTGCCTATCACATCCACTGCCAACATGTTCTTGCTCTCTCCTTTTCTGCAGTTTGTTGTTTCTCAAGGGTCGATAAGTAATAAAGCCCCTAGTGATACTCTAGCACATTTGCCCACTAATATTGATTCTATCTGACATGCAACTTCATTAAGTTGTACGACCATTAATTTTCTATTAGCCCAAAGGCATGGTCGTGAGCACTCTAAAAGCATTTGTTGTACAAATTGTAGCGATCATTCAAAATCAATATATCAGAATATACAAAAGTTGAAGACTTTCCTAAACAGTTACAGATTAACACAGAACGGGACCCTCAGGGATTTAATTCCAGGTTGCAGAAACTTGGGCTACAGGCCAAACGTGTTTGTTCTTTTTAGTAGGTTAACAGTATTTATTGTCATGATGCTATGTTTGCCTTGTCTTCTTTCTCACATTTAGAGCATTGTCAATCGAGGCCTTCATTGAGTTATGATGATTATTCTATTAATATAATTAGTTGTGGGGAAGTCTCTGGACTCTCAGGACGCGCTAGAGACATAACAGCACACCAATGTGGTTAAAAGCTATTAGTCTACTTTATTGTTAAGCACTACTCTAATTATACATGTTAACAGAGCATTCTGCAAAACACTCTTCAATCGTTCACAGACGCTTATCCAGTCAGAGCCGTGAGACGTTCATTGTTCTTCAAAAGGTGTCCTTGATTCTCATGCCGCTTAACTTGCTCCACAGCTGCTACTCTGAGCAGTTTTTCTTGCTCCACAGCCGCTGCTCTGAACAGTTTTTTTTCCTTGTGTTCCCACATTTCCCCCTTTTTTGTTTATTCGCAAACTTCTACCATACTAGAAAATAATAATACTAATTATATTAATAACGCAATCATTATAACTCAATCAAGGCCTCGACTGACGATGCTATAAGTGTGAGAAAGGAGACAAGGCAAACATAGTATAATGACAAGAAATACTGTTAACCTACTAAAAAGAACAAACACGTTTGGCCTGCAGCCCAACTTTCTGCAACATGGAAATAAATCCCAGAAGGCCCCATTCTGTGTTAATCTCTCACTGCCTTGAAAGAGATCTTCAACTTTTATATATTCTGATATATTGATTTTGAAAGATCACTAAGATTTGTACAACAGACGCTTTTAGAGTGCCCATGATTACGCCTTTGGGCTAATAGAAAATTAATAGTCGGGCAACTTTTGCATGTCAGATAGAACTAGGGTGTCACGGAATAAACCAGATCAGTTTTTGCCCGTGACAGGGGGGCAGTAGGCCCCGCCCTCCCCACCACCGCCGGCCCCAACAAAATGGGGAAGGAAGGGGGAAAAGGAAAAAAACACAGCAGCAACCAACTATGGAGGTAAACTTATTTACTAACTATGATATCGAATGCAAAAATACTATATAATTACAATCTAATTGAATGGACTAATGAACAATAAGATAGAGAGAGGTTCCCCGAGACCGAGTCAAACCTGAAAAAAGCTTGGAACGGCTAGGAAAGCACCCTCCGCACCCACGCCAGGCATAAGAGACCGCCCCCCCCCCGGAAGGGTCAGCCCATCCC
>JADANK010000516.1:0-66879 GCA_021292215.1 Lophura nycthemera
ATCCCCCCCCCCAAAAACCCCCCCCAAATCCCCCAAAGAGCCCAAACCCACCACAAATCCACCCCAAGGAGACCAAAGACCTCAAATCCCACCCCAAAGTGACCAAAGCCACCCCAAATCCACCCCAAAGAGCCCAAAGCCACCCCAAATCCCACCCCAAAGAACCAGAGACCTCCAAAGCCACCCCAAATCCCACCCCAAAGACCCCAAATCCCCCCCCAAAGGCCCCAAAGAGACCAAAGCCACTCAAAGGACCCCCAAATCCCACCCCAAAGAGCCCAAATCCCCCCAAAGAACCCAATCCCACCCCAAATCCCACCCCAAAGAGCCCAGAGACCCCAAATCCCACCCCAAAGAGCCCAAAGCCACCCCAAAAGCCACCCCAAATCCCACCCCAAAGAGACCAAAGACCCCAAATCCCACCCCAAAGTGACCACATCGCATCCCAAAGACCCCAAATCCCACCCCAAAGAACCCAAAGCCACCCCAAATCCCACCCCAAAGACCCCAATCCCACCCCAAGGGCCCCAAAGAGACCAAAGCCACTCAAAGGACCCCCAAATCCCACCCCAAAGACCCCAAATCCACCCCAAATCCCACCCCAAAGCCAAAGCCACCCCAAATCCACCCCAAAGAGACCAAAGCCACTCAAAAGGACCCCAAATCCACCCCAACCCAGCCCAACCCCCCAAAACCAAACCCCCCCAAAATCCCCCCCCAAAACCCAAAGCCCCAATCCCCCAATGAAGACCAAAACCACCCCAAATCCCACCCCAAAGGAGCCCAAAGAACCCCAACTCCCTCCCAATCCACCCCAAATCCCCACCCCAAGACCCCAAACCCCCCAACCCAATCCCACCCCCAAAACCCAACCACTCGGACCCCCCAAATCCAACCCCAAAGAGCCTAAAGACCCCAAATCCCACCCCAAAAGAGACCAAATCCACCCTAAATCCAACCCCAAAGAGCCCAAATCCACCCAAAAGACCCCCAAATCCAACCCAAAGACCCCAAATCCACCCCGAAGAACCCCAAATCTACCCAAAAGACCCCCAAATCCCAACCCAAATGACCCCAAATCCACCCCAAAGAGCCCAAATCCCACCCCAAAGAACCCAAATCCACCCCAAATCCCACCCCAAAGAGCCCAAAGCCACCCCAAAGCCACCCCAAAGAGACCAAAGACCCCAAATCCCACCCCAAAGTGACCACATCGCACCCCAAAGAGCCCAAAGCCACCCCAAAGAGCCCCAAATCCACCCCAAAGAGACCAAAGCCCACCCCAAAGACCCCAAATCCCACCCCGAAAGAGACCAAAGCCACCCCAAAGAGACCAAAGACCCCAAATCCCACCCCAAAGAGACCAAAGCCACCCCCCAAAGCCACCCCAAATCCCACCCCAAAGAGCCCAAATTCACCCCAAAGAGACCAAAGCCACCCCAAATCCCACCCCAAAGAACCCAAAGACCTCAAAGCCACCCCAAATCCCACCCCAAAGAGACCAAAGCCACCCCAAATCCACCCCAAAGAGACCAAAGCCACTCAAAGGACCCCCAAATCCCACCCCAAAGACCCCAAACGCACCCCAAATCCACCCCAAAGGACAAGCACCCCAAACCAACCCCCAAAGAGCCCAAAGACCCAAACCCACCCCCAAGACCCCAAACCACCCAAGACCCCAAAACCACCCCAAACCCCAATCCCACCAAAGACCCAAATCCAACCCCAAATCCACCCCAAAGACCCAAAACCCCCCAAATCCACCCCAAACCCCAAACCCCCCCCCCACCCCAAACCCCCCCAAATCCCCCCAAAGCCCCAAAACCCCAAATCCCCCCCCAGAGAGCCCAAACCCACCCCAAATCCCTCCAAATCCACCCCAAAGAGCCCAAAGACCCCAAATCCCCCCCCAAATGACATCTGTCCGTCTGTCTGTCTGTCTGTCTGTCTGTCTGCCCCCCCCCCCCAAAAACCAGGGAGAACCCGCTGTCCGAATACCGGGTGACGCTGGGTGCCCTGCAGCTCCTCTCCCCCCCCCCCGATGCTCAGATCCTTCGGATTCTCCGGGTCCTCCCCCATCCCTCCTACGGCCCCGAAGGGGAGCTGGGGGGGTGGGGGTGTCGGGGGGGGGGACGTGGCGCTGGTTCTCCTCGACCCCCCCGTGACACCCAGCAGAACCGTGCGCCCCGTCTGCCTCCCCGCCCCCGGCCTCCGCTTCCCCCCCGGCACCAACTGCACCGTCACCGGCTGGGGGGACGTCAGGAGCGACGGTGGGTCGCGGGGGGGGGGCTGGGGACACTTTGGGGGCAGTCTGGGGACAGTCTGGGGACAGCATGGGGTCACCAGTGTCATAATCCTATGGGATCTGGGGAATTGGGGACACTTTGGGGACAGGTTGGGGGCAGGTTGGGGGCAGGTGGGACTTTTTTTTTTTTTTTCGGATTTTTTTTTTTTTTTTTTTTTTTTTTTTTTTTTTTTTGGGGGGGTTGGGGGCATTTGGGGACACTTTGGGGACACTATGGGGTCACCATTGTCATAATCCTATGGGATCTGGGGGATTGGGGTCACCAGTGTCATGATTCTATGGGATAAGGGGGGCTGGGGACACCTTGGGGACACTTTGGGGGCAGGTTGGGGACACTTTGGGGACCACTATGGGTCACCGTGTCCTAATCCTATGGGATGGGGGGTTGGGGACGCCTGGGGACAGGGTTCGCGGGGCAGGTGGGGCAGGTTTGGGGACACCATGGGGACACTGAGCCACCCGCCAACGCGGCTCCTCTGCTTGGGGACAACAGGGACAACAGGACAGTGGGGATGGGGCGGTGGGGACACGGGGACAGACAGGGGGACGTGGGGACACCATGGGGACACCATGGGGACACAGCCATAGGGATGGGGACACCATGGGGACACAGCCATAGGGATGGGGACACCATGGGGACATTGGGGACACCATGGGGATGTTGGGGACACCATGGGGACAGCATGGGGAAATTTTGGGGACACCATGGGGACACTTTGGGGGCAGTCTGGGGACAGTTTGGGGACAGCATGGGGTCACCAGTGCCATAATCCTATGGGATGGGGGGGTTTGGGGACACCATGGGGACACCACTGTCATAATCCTATGGGATGGGGGGGTTGGGGACGCCTTGGGGACAGTTTGGGACAGTTTGGGGACACCATGGGGACACTTTGGGGACACCATGGGGACACTATGGGGTCACCACTGTCATAATCCTATGGGATCTGGGGGGCTGGGGACACTTTGGGGACAGTTTGGGGGCAGGTTGGGGACAGTCTGGGGACAGCATGGGGTCACCAGTGTCACAATTCTGTGGGATCTGGGGGGTTGGGGACACCTTGGGGACACTTTGGAGACACAGCTGTCAGCATCGTATGGGATGGGGACACCTTGGGGACAATTTGGGGACACCATGGGGACACTATGGGGTCACCACTGTCATAATCCTATGGGATGGGGGGGTTGGGGACGCCTTGGGGACAGTTTGGGGACAGTTTGGAGACAGTTTGGGGACAGCATGGAGACACTTTGGGGACAGTTTGGGGACACTTTGGGGACACTTTGGGGACAGTTTGGGGACAGTTTGGGGACAGTTTGGGGACACCATGGGGACACTTTGGGGACACTTTGGGGACAGTCTGGGGGACACTTTGGGGACAGTTTGGGGACAGCATGGGGACAGTTTGGGGACACCATGGGGACACAGCCATAGGGATGGGGACACCATGGGGACACTGGGGGGGACATGGGGACATTTGGGACATGGGGACATTGGGGTGCTTGGGGACAGTGGGGACATCGGGGGGTTGGGGACAGTTGGGGGTTGGGGACATCAGGGGGTGGGTTTGGGGACACTTTGGGGACACTTTGGGGACACCATGGGGACAATTTGGGGACATTGGGGACACTTTTGGGGACACTTTTGGGGACACTTTTGGGGACACTTTTGGGGACACTTTTGGGGACACTTTTGGGGACACTTTTGGGGACACTTTTGGGGACACTTTTGGGGACACTTTTGGGGACACTTTTGGGGACACTTTTGGGGACACTTTTGGGGACACTTTTGGGGACACTTTTGGGGACACTTTTGGGGACACTTTTGGGGACACTTTTGGGGACACTTTTGGGGACACTTTTGGGGACACTTTTGGGGACACTTTTGGGGACACTTTTGGGGACACTTTTGGGGACACTTTTGGGGACACTTTTGGGGACACTTTTGGGGACACTTTTGGGGACACTTTTGGGGACACTTTTGGGGACACTTTTGGGGACACTTTTGGGGACACTTTTGGGGACAATTTGGGGACAATTTGGGGACACTTTGGGGACACCGTGGGGTCACCACTGTCATCATCCTATGGGATCTCAGGGGGTTGGGGACACTTTGGGGACAATTTGGGGACACTTTGGGGACACTTTGGGGACAGTTTGGGGTCACCACTGTCATAACCCTATGGGATGGGGGGGTTGGGGACAATTTGGGGACACTTTGGGGACACTTTGGGGACACTTTGGGGTCACCACTGTCATCATCCTATGGGATGGGGGGGTTGGGGACAATTTGGGGACAATTTGGGGACACTTTGGGGACACTTTGGGGTCACCACTGTCATCATCCTATGGGATTTGGGGGGGGGGTGGGGACACCATGGGGACCCCCATCATTAATTAATCACCCCCTCATTAACCACCCAGCTCCTCATTACCTAATTACCTCCACCCGTTAATTACCCCCCAGCCCCTCTGCCCCCCCCAACCCCTGCAACATCTCCAGCTCCTCATTACCTAATTACCCCCATCCATTAATTACCCCCCAGCCCTCTTGCCCCCCCCAACCCCGCAGGCATCTCCAGCCCTCATTACAAATTACCCCCACCCATTAATTTCCCCCGCCCCTCTCCCCCCCCAACCCCTAGCAGCCTCTCCAGATCCTCCTCATTACTCTCAAGTACCCCCATCCATTAAATTCCCTCGACCTCTCCCCCCCCCAAACCCCCCCTTTTCCCCCCCCTCCCCCCACCTTCCCCCCCCCGGCAGCTCCCCCGACGACGCAGGTGGGTCGTCCCCCCCCCAACCCCGGCAGAGCATCCACAGGGCCGCCGGACAGAAGGACCCCCCAACCCGGAAGACCCCCAGCCCCTCTGCCCCCCCCCCCAACCCAGCAGCATCTCCAGCCCCTCGATTACCTAATTTACCCCCCTAAGTCCTTAATTACACCAGCCCTGCGGCCTCCCCCCAACCCCCGGCCCAGCATCTCCAGCTCCTCATTACCTAATACCCCCATCCCTAATACCCCCCAGCCCCTCTGCCCCCCCCCCACCCAGCAGCATCTCCAGACTCCTCATTAAACTAATACCCCCCACATTAATTACCCCCCCGGTCCCCAACCCCCTGCCGCACCTCCAGCCCCTCATTACCTAATTACCCCCATTCCATTAATTACCTCCAGCCCCTCTGCCCCCCCCAACCCCAGGCAGCATCTCCATCTCCTCATTACCTAATTACTCCCATCATTAATTACCGCCCCCAGCCCTCTGCCCCCCCACCCCCCACCCAGCTAGCCTCTCCAGTCCTCATTACCTAATTACTCCACTCATTCATTCCCCCACCGCCCCTCTCCCCCCCCCCCAACCCCCGCAGCATCTCCAGCTCCTCATTACCTAATTACCCCCATCCATTAATACCCCAGGCCGCTGCCCCCCCCAACCCCCGCAGCAATCTCAGCTCCTCATTACCTACTTACCCCCCACCCATTAATTACCCCAGCCCCTCTGCCCCCCCCAACCCCTGCAGCATCTCCTGCTCCTCATTACCTAATTACCCCCACTCATTAATTACCCCAGCCCCTCTGCCCCCCCCTACCCCCAGCAGCATCTCCAGCTCCTCAATTACCTTAATTACCCCCATCCATTAATTACACCCAGTCCCCCAACCCCCTGCAGCATCTCCAGCCCCTATTACTCATCTACCCCCATCCCTTAATTACCCCCCACCCCTTGCCCCCCCAAACCCCAGCAGCATCTCCAGCTCCTCATTAAACTAATTACGCCCCATCCATTAATTACCCAGCCCTCTGCCCCCCCCCCAAACCCCCTCAACCCCCCCGCTCCTCATTACCTAATTACCCCACCCATTAATTACCCAGCCCTCTGGCCCCCCCCTACCCCCGCGCATCTCAGCTCCTCCTTCCCAATTCCCCCATTCATTAATTCCCCCCGGCCCGCTGCCCCCCCCCCAGCCCCCTCTGCAGGCTCCAGCCCCTCATTAACTAATTACCCCCATCCATTACTTACCCCCAGCCCCTCTGCCCCCCCCCCCCCCAGACCCCTGGGTGCCCCCCCCCCCAGTCCCCTCTAATTGCCACTAGGACCCCCTTAATTACCCCCCAGCCCCTCTGCCCCCCCCAAGGCCCAGCCGCATCTCCAGCCCTCGATTACCTAATTCCCCCACCCATTAATTCCCCAGCCCCTCGCCCCCCCCCAACCCCGCAGCATCTCAGCTCCTCCTTCCCTCATTACCCCCATCCATTAATTACCCAAGGCCCGCTGCCCCCCCCAACCATTCCAGCTCTCAGCTCCTCATTACCTAATTACACCCACTCATTAATTACCCCAGCCCCTCTGCCCCCCCCACCCCTAAGCCACGCCCAGCCAGCCACTCCTCAGCTACTTCATTAACTCATTACCCCCACTCCTTAATTTACCCCCCAGCCCCTCTGCCCCCCCCCACCCCAGCAGCATCTCCAGCCCCTCATTACCTAATCTACCCCACATCCATTAATTACCCCAGCCCCTCTTGCCCCCCACCCAACCCTGGCATCTCCAGCTCCTCATTACTAATTACCCCCATCCATTAATACCCCCCAGCCCCTCCCCCCCCAAGGCCCTGCAGCATCCTCCAGCCCTCATTACCTAATTACCCCAGTCCATTATACCCCCCCAGCCCCTCTCCCCCCCCCCAACCCCTGCAGCTTCCCTTTCCCGAGCCCCTCATTACCTAATTACCCCCCCCCGTTAATTACCGCAGGCCCGCTGCCCCCCCCCAAGGCCCTGCAGCAGCTCCAGGTCCCGCTGCTGCCGCGCCGCCGCTGCCGCTGCCTTTACTCCGCCGCTGCCGGCGCTGAGGATTCGGCCCAGCCGGCGCCGGACACCGTGTGCGCAGGGCATCTCAGCGGGGGGAGGGACGCCTGCCAGGTGGGGGCTCCGTGTCACCTGCTGTCACCTCGTGTCACCTCGTGTCACCTCGTGTCACCTCCTGTCACCTGTCAGCTGTGTCACCTCTGTCGCCTCCTGCCAGTTACCTCCTGTCACCTTCCTGCCACCCACGGTCACCTTCCTGTCACCTCTGTCACTTGTCACCTCTGTCACCTGTCACCCCGTTGCCCTCTGTCACCTCCTGTCATCTCCCTGTCACCTCCTGTCACCAGGCACCTCTGTCACCCCTGTCACCTCTGTCACCTACTGTCACCTGTTAGTCCTGTCACATCTGTCACCTGTCACTTCTGTCAGTTCTGTCACCTCCTGTCACCTCCTGTCACCTCTGATGTACACCTCTGTCACCTGCTATCACCTCCTGTCAACCTCCCTGTTGTCACCTCCCTGCTGTCACCCCCCCAGTGTCACCTCCCCAGTGTCACCCCCGCTGTCACCTCCCTGCTGTCACCTCCTGTCACCTCCCTGGCACCTCTGTCACCTCTGTCACCTGTCACCCCGTTGCCCTCTGTCCCCTCCTGTCATCTCCCTGTCACCTCCTGTCACCAGGCACCTCTGTCACCCCTGTCACCTCTGTCACCTACTGTCACCTGTTAGTCCTGTCACATCTGTCACCTGTCACTTCTGTCAGTTCTGTCACCTCCTGTCACCTCCCTGGCACCTGCTGTCACCTCTGTCACCTGTCACCCCGTTGCCCTCTGTCACCTCCTGTCACCTCCCTGTCACCTCCTGTCACCTCGTGTCACCCTGCTGTCACCTGCTGTCACCTCCTGTCACCTCCTGTCACCTCCTGTCACCTCCCTGCTGTCACCTCGTGTCACCTCCCTGCTGTCACCTCCAATGGCACCTCTGCTGTCACCACCAATGTCACCTCCCTGCTGTCACCTCCAGTGTCACCTCCAGTGTCACCTCCGTGTCACCTGCTGTCACCTCCTGTCACCTGCTGTCACCTCCCTGCTGTCACATCCACTGTCACCTCCCTGCTGTCACCTCTGTGTCACCTCCGTGTCACCTCCCTGCTGTCACCTCCATGTCACCTGCTGTCACCTCCGTGTCACCTCTGGTGTCACCTCCCTGCTGTCACCTCCACTGTCACCTCCAGTGTCACCTCCCTGCTGTCACCTCCGGTGTCACCTCCCTGCTGTCACCTCTGATGGCACCTCCCTGCTGTCACCTCCCTGCTGTCACCTCCAATGGCACCTCTGGTGTCACCTGTGGTGTCACCTCCCTGCTGTCACCTCCTGTCACCTCCTGTCACCTCTGGTGTCACCTCCATGTCACCTGCTGTCACCTGCTGTCACCTCGTGTCACCTCCCTGCTGTCACCTCCCTGTCACCTCCCTGTCACCTCCCTGTCACCTCCCTGTCACCCCCAGTGTCACCTCCGTGTCACCTCCCTGCTGTCACCTCCCTGCTGTCACCTCCAGTGGCACCTCCGGTGTCACCTCCCTGCTGTCACCTCCCTGCTGTCACCTCCTGTCTCCTCCCTGCTGTCTCCTCCCTGCTGTCACCTCCCGTGTCACCTCCAGTGTCACCTCCCTGCTGTCACCTCCAATGGCACCTCCAGTGTCACCTCCCTGCTGTCACCTCCACTGGCACCTCCAGTGTCACCTCCCTCCAGTGTCTCCTCCCTGCTGTCACCTCCGTGTCACCTGCTGTCACCTCCAGTGTCACCTCCCTGCTGTCACCTCCAATGGCACCTCTGCTGTCACCTCCCTGCTGTCACCTCCGTGTCACCTGCTGTCACCTCGTGTCACCTGCTATCACCTCCAGTGTCACCTCCCTGCTGTCACCTCCTGTCACCTCCAATGGCACCTCTGGTGTCACCTCCAATGTCACCTCCCTGCTGTCACCTCCAATGGCACCTCTGGTGTCACCTCCAATGTCACCTCCCTGCTGTCACCTCCAATGGCACCTCCAGTGTCACCTCCCTCCAGTGTCACCTCCCTGCTGTCACCTCCGAGTGACCTCCTGTCACCTCCCTGCTGTCATCTCCTGTCACCTCCAATGGCACCTCCAGTGTCACCTCCAGTGTCACCTCCTGTGTCACCTCCCTGCTGTCACCTCCTGTGTCACCTCCTGTCACCTGCTGTCACTCCTTGTCACCTCCTGTGTCACCTCCGTGCCCCGCTGCCACCTCCCTGCCACCCTGCCACCCCCGCTGTCACCTCCACTGTCACCTCCCTGCTGTCACCTCCTGTGTCACCTCCATGTCACCTCCTGTCACCTGCTGTCACCTCCTGTGTCGCCTCAGTGTCACCTGATGTCACCTCTGGTGTCACCTCCCTCCTGTGACCTCCAATGGCACCTCCCTGCTGTCACCTCCGTGTCACCTCCAGTGTCACCTCCTGTGTCACCTCCCTGCTGTCACCTCCTGTGTCACCTCCCTGCTGTCACCTCCTGTGTCACCTCCTGTCACCTGCTGTCACTCCTTGTCACCTCCTGTGTCACCTTCGTGTCACCTGCTGTCACCTCCTGTCACCTGCTGTCACCTCCCTGCTGTCACCTCCTGTGTCACCTCCATGTCACCTCCTGTCACCTCCTTGTCACCTCCTTGTCACCTCCGTGTCACCTCCCTGCTGCCACCCCCCTGCTGTCATCTGCTGTCACCTCCCTGCTCTTACCTCCTGTGTCACCTCCTGTCACCTCTGCTCTGCTCTGCTGTCACCTCCGATGTCACCTCCTGTCCCCTCCGATGGCATCTCAGATGTCACCTTCCTGCTCTCATCTCCCTGCTGTCACCTCTGGTCCCCTCCACCGCCCCAATGCCCCCCATGTCCCAAAGTCCTCCATGCCCCTGATGTCCCCCATGTCCTCACATCCCCATCACCCTCCCAAAGCCCCCCATGCCCCCACATCCCCCGTCCCCACATGTCCCCACGGCCCCCACGTGTCCCCAGGGTGTCCCCAAAGTGTCCCCAAAGTGTCCCCAAGGTGTCCCCATGTCCCCACATCCCCATCACCCCCCAAAAGTCTCCATGCCCCCCCCCCCCACATCCCCAAAGCCCCCCAAGCCCCCATGTCCACACTTCCTCCCCAAAGTCCTCCATGCCCCACATCCCATCACCCCCACCAAGTCCTCCATGCCCCCCACATCCCCAAAGTCCCCCCAAAGCCCCCAGGTCCCCATCACCCCCCAGGTCCCCATCACCCCCCACATCCCCATCACCCCCCAAGTCCTCCATGCCCCCCCAAACATCCCCCAACGCCCCCCAAAGCCCCCATGTCCCCATCATCCCCAAATGTCTCAGCCCACATCCCATCCCCCCCCCAAGTCCTCCATGCCCCCCACATCCCCAAAGCCCTTTCATGCCCCCGCATCCCCAAGCCCCCCCATCACCCCCAAGTCCTTCCATGTACCCCCCCTCCCAAACCTCTCCAACACCCCCAAAGCCCCCCATGTCCCACCCATCCCAATCCTCCCCCCATGCCCCATGTCCCAAAAAGTCCTCCCTGTCCCAAGCCCCCCTGTCCCCACATCCCCACATCCCATGGTGTCCCCATGTCCCATGTCCATGTGTTCCGTGTCCCCGTGTCCCCACATCCCCATGTCCCCACATCCCCCCACCCCCCACAGGTCCCCCATGCCCCCCATGTCCCCAAAGATCTCCATGCCCCCCCATGTCCCCATGTCACACACCAGACACCGGCCTCGTGCTCTCCGTGTTGTTGCGTGTCCCCGCGTGTCCCCCCCCCCGCCCCCCCCCAACCTCTCCAACGCCCCCAAAACCCCCATGTCCCCCGCATCCCCAAAGTTCCTCATGCCCCACATCCCCATCACCCCCCTAAAGTCCTCCTGCCCCTGATGTTCCCGCACTCACACACACCCCCATGCCCCC
Source organism: Lophura nycthemera (assembly GCA_021292215.1). Lineage (NCBI taxonomy): Eukaryota > Metazoa > Chordata > Aves > Galliformes > Phasianidae > Lophura > Lophura nycthemera. The sequence goes on from JADANK010000516.1 coordinate 11,084, forward strand.
CATGCCCCCACGTCCCTAAAGTCCTCAATGCCCCCGTGGTCCCCACATCACCATCATCCCCCAAAGCCCCCATGTCCCCAAATCCCCAACGACTCCTCCACGTCCCCCTCTTCCCAACCTCTCCAACACCCCCAAGCCCCCAATGTCCCACATCCCCATCATCCCCCCCAAAGCCCCCCCTTGTCCCCAATGTCCCCAAAGTCCTCCATGCACCCAATGCCCCCCATGTCCCCCATCCCCATGTCCCACCCCAAAGCCCCCATAACCCCCCACCCCCCCCAAAGTCATCCAGTCCCCACCTCCCAACCTCTCCAACGCCCCCAAAGCCCCCCTTTGTCCCCACATCGCCATCACCCCCCCCAAATCCCCAATGCCATAACACCCCCAACCTCCAGTGCCCCCATATGTACCCACATCCCCACCACCACCACCAAAGCCCACAACTGGCACCCATTACCAAAGCCTCCATGACCCCAAAGCCCCACATGTCCCCACATCCCCAAACAACCCAAATCCACATGCCCCCCAACATCCCCAAAATCCTCAATGCCCCCAAAGCCCCCCCATGACCCCAGCGCCCCCAATGTCCCCGAAGTCCCCGATGCCCCCAGTGCCCTTGATGTCCCCAATGCCCCCAATGACCCCGATGTCCCCAATGTCCCCAATGACCCCATTGACCCCAATGACCCCAATGACCCCCATGTCCCCAATGTCCCCCATGCCCCCCATGTCCCCACATCCCTCCACCCCCCCAAAGTCCTCCCTGCCCCTGATGTCCCCGCTCCCCACATTTTTTTTTTTTTTTCAAAAACCCCCCAACGCCCCCCAACTCCTCCCCCCCCCACCCCCCCACCCTTCCCCCCCTCCCCGCGAGGGCGATTTCAGGCGGTCCCCTGTCCTGCCTGGTTGGTGACACGTGGCTCCTTGCCGGCATCGTCAGCTGGGGCGAAGCCTGCGGTTTGCCCGGCCGCCCCGGCGTTTACACCAGCATGGCTGCTCACAGCTCCTGGATCTCAACCGTGGTCCCCGACGCTCCCCTCCGTCACCCGGACCTCGGCTTCGTCCCCGAGGATGATGAGGACGATGGCGGCCCCTGCACCCGGGAAGAGGAGGAAGGAGGAGGGACGTGGGCTCGACCTTTGCCCCCCGCCGGGGCGACGGATGGAAGCGACGGCGTCGGGGTTTCGGTGGTGGTGATGGTGGTGGTGGTGGTGGGAGGGTGGTGGGGGGGAGGGGGGGTGGTGGGTGGTGGGGTGACGGAGTGGGGGGTGGGGGGTGGGGAGGGAAAGAAGGGGGGCAGGAGGTTCGGATCTGGGAGTTTGGGTGGGGGCGGCAGGCAGGAATGGAGCCGGGACGCAGATTTTGGGCACCCATGGGAGATGGTGGCACCCAAGAATGGATGGCACCCAATAGTGGATCCAGGACCCAGATTTTGGCACTGGGAGCCCAAATTTTGGCAGCCATGGGGGATGGTGGCACCCAAGAATGGATCCAGGACCCAGATTTTGGCACTGGGAACCCAAATTTTGGCACCAATGGTTGATGATGGCACCCAAGAATGGATCAAGGACCCAGATTTTGGCACCCATGGGAGATGGTGGCACCCAAGAATGGATCCAGGACCCAGATTTTGGCACTGGGAACCCAAATTTTGGCACCCATGGGGGATGGTGGCACCCAACAGTGGATCCAGGACCCGGATTTTGGCACCCATGGTTGATGGTGGCACTCATGAATGGATCCAGGACCCAGATTTTGGCACTGGGAACCGAAATTTTGGCACCAATGGTTGATGATGGCACCCAAGAATGGATCCAAGACCCAGATTTTGGCACCCATGGGGGATGATGGCACCCAAGAATGGATCCAAGACCCAGATTTTGGCACCCATGGGAGATGATGGCACTCAGGAATGGATCAAGGATCCAGATTTTGGCACTGGGAGCCCAAATTTTGGCAGCCATGGGGGATGGTGGCACCCAACAGTGGATCCAGGATCCAGATTTTGGCACTGGGAACCCAGATTTTGGCACCCATGGGAGATGGTGGCACCAAAGAATGGATCCAGGACCCAGATCTTGGCACTGGGAACCCAAGTTTTGGCACCCATGGTTGGTGATGACAACCAACAGTGGATCCAGGACCCAGATTTTGGCACCCATGTGGGATGATGGCACCCAACAGTGGATCAAGGACCCAGATTTTGGCATTGGGAGCCCAGATTTTGGCACCCATGGGGGATGGTGGCACCCAAGAATGGATCCAGGACCCAGATTTTGGCACCCATGGGGGATGGTGGCACCCAAGAATGGATCCAGGACCCGGATTTTGGCACCCACGGTTGATGGTGGCACTCAAGAATGGATCCGGGACCCAGATTTTGGCACCTGTGGTTGATGATGGCACCCAAGAATGGATCCAGGACCCAGATTTTGGCACTGGGAGCCCAAATTTTGGCACCCATGGGGGATGATGGCACTCAAGAATGGATCCGGGACCTGGATTTTGGCACCCGTGGTTGATGGTGGCACTCAAGAATGGATCCAAGACCCAGATTTTGGCACTGGGAACCCAAATTTTGGCGCCCAGTGTGGGTGATGGCACCCAAGAATGGATCCAAGACCCAGATTTTGGCAGCCATGGTTGATGATGGCACCCAACAGTGGATCCAGGACCCGGATTTTGGCACCCATGGTTGATGGTGGCACTCAAGAATGGATCCAGGACCCAGATTTTGGCACACATGGGGGATGGTGGCACTCAAGAATGGATCCGGGACCCAGATTTTGGCACCTGTGGTTGATGATGGCACCCAACAGTGGATCCAGGACCCAGATTTTGGCATTGGGAGCCCAGATTTTGGCACGCATGGGGGATGGTGGCACTCAAGAGTGGATCCAGGACCCAGATTTTGGCACAGGGAGCCCAAATTTTGGCACCCATGGTTGATGATGGCACCCAAGAATGGATCCAGGACCCAGATCTTGGCACTGGGAACCCAAATTTTGGCACCCATGGGTTATGGTGGCACCCAAGAATGGATCCAGGACCCAGATTTTGGCACCCATGGGGGATGGTGGCACTCAAGAGTGGATCCAGGACCCAAATTGTGGCACTGGGAACCCAAATTTTGGCACCCATGGGGGATGGTGGCACCCAACAGTGGATCCAAGACCCAGATTTTGGCACTGGGAACCCAGATTTTGGCAGCCATGGTTGATGATGGCACCCAACAGTGGATCCAGGACCCAGATTTTGGCACTGGGAACCCAAATTTTGGCAGCCATGGTTGATGATGGCACCAAAGATTGGATCCAAGACCCAGATTTTGGCACCCATGGGGGATGATGGCGCCCAAGAATGGATCCAGGACCCAGATTTTGGCACCCGTGGTTGATGGTGGCACTCAAGAATGGATCCAGGACCCAGATTTTGGCACTGGGAACCCAGATTTTGGCAGCCATGGTTGATGATGGCACCCAAGAATGGATCCAGGACCCAGATTTTGGCACCCATGGGAGATGATGGCACTCAGGAATGGATCAGGACCCAGACTTTGTGGCACTGGGACCCCAAATTTTGGCACCCATGGGGATGATGGCACCCAGAATGGATCCAGGACCCAATTTGGCACCCATGGGGACCAATGTGGCACCCCAGTTGATATGGACCCAACAGGGCTGACCCCAATTTTGGCACCCACTGAGTGACGATGGCACCCAACTGTGGCTCTCGACCCCAAATTTGGCACCTCGAAGTGGTTGGTGACACCCAAAATGGCTCCAGGGACCCCAAAATGGCTTCAAAACCCCAAACTTTGAGCACCGGGAACCCAAATCTTGGAACCTGCATCGCATGATGGCACCCAGAAATGGCCCAGGGCACCCAATTATGGCACCCAACGTGGACGATGGCACCCAGAAATGCCCAGGGCACCCAATTTTGGCACCCAATGTGGACGATGGCACCCAGAAATGGCCCAGGGCACCCAATTTTGGCACCCAATGTGGACGATGGCACCCAACAACGGCTCCAGGACCCGAATTGTGGCACCCAACCCCCCCCCCCCCCCCGCCCTCCAGGGACCCCAAAAATGCCCCGTTTCACCCCAAAAACCACCTCCGGACCCCCCCCCCTCCCCCACCCATCACAGCCCCCAAAATGTCTCGGCGCCCCAAAACCGCCTCATTTCACCCCAAAATGAGCCCCAATAAAAACTCACGGAGCACCTCAACAATTCCACCTTCAACTTTTATTGCCGGAACAGCGCGGGGCACCCATGGGTGACGGTGACATCAATGGGTGTTGGGGACACCTGAAAGGTGACACCATTGGCTGTTGGGGGCACCCATGGGTGACGGTGACACCTGAGGGTGTTGGGGACACCTAAAGGTGACACCTGAGGGTGTTGGGGACACTGAAAGGTGACACCTGAGGGTGTTGGGGGCACCCATGGGTGACAGTGACACCTGAGGGTGTTGGGGACACCTAAAGGTGACACCTGAGGGTGTTGAGGGGCACCCATGGGTGACAGTGACACCTGAGGGTGTTGGGGACACCTAAAGGTGACACCTGAGGGTGTTGGGGACACTGAAAGGTGACACCTGAGGCTGTTGGGGGCACCCATGGGTGATGGTGACACCAATGGGTGTTGGGGACACTGAAAGGTGACACCTGGGGGTGTTGGGGGCACCCATGGGTGACGGTGACACCAATGGGTGTTGGGGACGCCTAAAGGTGACACCTGAAGGGGTTGGGGGCACCCATGGGTGACAGTGACACCCAAAGGTGACACCTGAAAGGGTTGGGGACACCCAGGGGTGACGATGACACCCAAAGGTGACATCTGAAAGGGGTTGGGGACACCCAAAGGTGACGGTGACACCAGTGGCTGTTGGGGACACCTAAAGGTGACACCTGAAAGGGTTGGGGACACCCATGGGTGACGGTGACGCCAGTGGCTGTTGGGGACACCTAAAGGTGACACTTGAAGGTGTTGGGGGCACCCATGGGTGACAGTGACACCCAAAGGTGACACCTGAAGGGGCTGGGGACACCCATGGGTGACAGTGACACCAATGGGTGTTGGGGACGCCTAAAGGTGACACCTGAAGGGGTTGGGGGCACCCATGGGTGACGATGACACCCAAAGGTGACACCTGAAGGGGTTGGGGACTCCCATGGGTGACGGTGACACCAGTGGCTGCTGGGGACACCCAAAGGTGACACCTGAAGGGGTTGGGGACACCCATGGGTGACGCTGACACCAGTGGCTGTTGGGGACACCCAAAGGTGACACCTGAAGGGGTTGGGGGACACCCATGGGTGACGCTGACACCAGTGGCTGTTGGGGACACCTAAAGGTGACACCTGAAAGTGCTGGGGACACCCATGGGTGACGATGACACCCAAAGGTGACACTTGAAGGGATTGGGGACACCCAGGGGTGACGGTGACAAAGGTGACACCTGTAGGGACTGGGGACACCCACGGGTGACGATGACACCCAAAGGTGATGCCTGAAGGGGTTGGGGACACCCATGGGTGACAGTGACACCAGTGGCTGTTGGGGACACGTAGAGGTGACACCTGAAGGTCTTGGGGACACCCATGGGTGACAGTGACAACACTGGGTGTTGGGGACACCTAAAGGTGACACCTGAAGGGGTTGAGGACACCCATGGGTGACGATGACACCCAAAGGTGACACCATTGGCTGTTGGGGGCACCCATGGGTGACGGTGACACCCAAAGCTGACACCTGAAGGTGTTGGTGACACCCATGGGTGACGACGACACCCAAAGGTGACACCTGAAGGTGTTGGTGACACCCATGGGTGACGATGACACCCAAAGCTGACACCTGAAGGTGCTGGTGACACCCATGGGTGACGCTGACAGCACTGGGTGTCACTTCTTGGCCAGCTTCGCCTGTTTGTGTTTCGGAGGAGCCCAACGGAGACAGATGGAGTCAACTGGAGGCCAAAAAAACCCCAAAACCGTAATTAGCAGAGACGGAGCCCGAACGGGGCGTTAATTAGGGGCGTTAATTAGGGGCGTTAATTAATTACCGGTGATGGGAGGCTTCTTGTACTGGGCGCTCTTGAGGTGCTCCTCCACCAGTTTGGGGGTGACGCAGATGACGTGCTGCCCCTTCCAGTACTTCACCATGTTGAGCGACTGCAGCGTGCTGATGATGTCCGTCTGCGTGATGCTGGTCATCTGGCTGCGGGGGGGGGGGTACTGGGATTACTGGGAGGTACTGGGAGCTACTGGTGTGACTGGGAGCTCGCTGGTGTGACTGGTGGCCAACGGAGCTCCTTGGTGGAGATGGAGCTCACGTTCCTGGGCTTCCTGGTGGGGTTGGTGGCCTCTCTTGGGGCTCACTCGTCTTACTGGGAGCTTACTGGTCTTACTGGGAGCTTACTGGTCTTACTGGGAGCTTACTGGTGTGACTGGGAGCTCACTGGTGTGACTGGTGGCCAACGGAGCTCCTTGGTGGAGATGGAAGCCCTCCACGAGCTCACGCTCCTGGGCTTCCTGGTGGGGTTGGTGGCATCTCTTGGGGCTCACTGGTCTTACTGGGAGCCTTACTGGTCTTACTGGGAGCTCACTGGTCTTACTGGGAGGTACTGGGAGCTTACTGGTGTGACTGGGAGCTCACTGGTGTGACTGGTGGCCAATGGAGCTCCTTGGTGGAGATGGAAGCCCTCCAGGACCTCACGTTCCTGGGCTTCCTGGTGGGGTTGGTGGCATCTCTTGGGGCTTCTCGTCTTACTGGGTGCTTACTGGTCTTACTGGGAGCCTTACTGGTCTTTTGGGGAGGTTACGGGGCTCACGGTGTGACTGGGGAGGCTCGCTGGTGTGACTGGTGGCCAACGGAGCTCCTTGGTGGAGATGGAAGCCCTCCACGAGCTCACGCTCCTGGGATTCCTGGTGGGGTTGGTGGCATCTCTTGGGGTTCCTCACCTTTACTGGGAGCTCACTGGTCTTACTGGGAGCTCACTGGTCTTACTGGGAGGTACTGGGAGCTCACTGGTGTGACTGGGAGCTCACTGGTCTTGCTGCTGGCCAACGGAGCTCCTTGGTGGAGATGGAAGCCCTCCACGAGCTCACGCTCCGGGCTTCCTGGTGGGGTTGGTGGCATCCTGGGGTCATGGTCTACGGGAGCTTACGGTCTTACGGGAGCTTATGGTTGACGGGAGCTCGCTGGTCTTGTGGTGGCCAACGGAGCCCTTGGTGGAGAGGAAGCCCTCCAGGACCTCATGGCCCTGGCTTCCCCTGGTGGGGGGGAATCTTTGGGGTTCCTCTCTTACGGGACTTACTGGTTTACGGGATCGTACTGGGAGCTCACTGGTCCCATACTGGTCCCATACTTGTGTTACTGGTCCCACACTGGAGCTACTGGTCCCATACTGGTGTTTCTGGTCCCATACCGGTCCCATACTGGTGCCACTGGTCCCATATTGGTCCCATAGTGCTATTTCTGGTCCCATACTGGTCCCATACCAGTGCTACTGGCCCCATTCTGGTCCCATACTGGTGTTACTGGTCCCATACTGGTCCCACACTGGTGTTTCTGGTCCCATACTGGTCCCATCCCAGTCCCATACTTGTGTTTCTGGTCCCATCCCGGTCCCATCCCGGTGTTACTGGTCCCATACCGGTGTTACTGGTCCCATACTGGTGTTTCTTGTCCCATAATGTTCCCATCCTGGTCCCATCCCAGTCCCATACTTGTGTTTCTGGTCCCATACCGGTCCCATACCGGTGCCACTGGTCCCATCCCAGTGTTACTGGTCCCATCCCGGTCTTACTGGTCCCATACTGGTATTACTGGTCCCATACCGTTGTTACCGGTCCCATACTGGTGTTACTGGTGCCATACTGGTGTACCTGAGGTCCTTGATGGACAGCGTGCCTCGGAAGTCCCTGAGGATCTCCAGCAGCACCCAGGACCAGTAGCTGCGGTAGCTCAGCTTGCCCAGATCCGACAGCGGCTTCTCGGGGGATCCCACGGTGCTCTCCAGCTTGGACAGCTCGTAACCTAAGGGCGGCCCCAAAACGGCCCCAAATGGCACCAAACGACCCCAAAGTGGCCCCACATGGCCCCCAAATAGCTTAAAATGGCCCCAAATGACCCCAAAATGGCCCTAAATGGCCCCCAAGTAGCTCAAACTGGCCCCAAATGGCCCCAAACGACCCCAAAATGGCCTAAATTGGCCCCATCAACCCCAAAATGGCCCCAAATGGCCCCCAAGTAGCTCAAAGTGGGCCCAAATGTCAATAAAATGGTCCCAAATGACCACAAAATGGCCCCAAATGGCACCAAGTAGCTCAAAGGGGACCCAAATGGCACCCAAATGGCCCCAAATGACCCCAAAATGCTCCAAAACCACCCCAAAGTGGCCCCCTAGTAGCTCAAAGAGGCCCCCAATATCACCCAAATGGCCCCAAACGACCCCAAAATGGCCCCAAATAGCCCCCAAGTAGCTCATAGTGGCCCCAAATGGCACCCAAATGGCACCAAACGACCCCCAAATGGCCCTAAATGGCCCCCAAGTAGCTCAAACTGGCCACAAATGGCACCCAAACGGCCCCAAACGTCCCCAAAATGGCCCCAAACGACCCCAAAATGGCCCCAAATGGCCCCCAAGTAGCTCAAAGTGGGCCCAAATGGCACCAAAATGGCCCCAAATGTCACCAAAATGGTCCAAAATGACCCCAAAATGGCCCCAAATGGCCCCCAAGTAGCTCAAACTGGCCCCAACTGGCCCCAAACATCCCCAAAATGGTCCCAAACGACCCCAAAATGGCCCCAAATGGCCCCCAAGTAGCTCAAACTGGCCCCAAATGTCCCCAAAATGGCCCCAAACGACCCCAATATGGCCCTAAATAGCCCCAAGTAGCTCAAAGTGGCCCCAAATGCCACCCAAATGGTCCCAAACGACCTCAAATGTCCCCAAATTGTCCCCAAATGTCCCCAATTGTCCTCAATTGTCCACAAATTGTCTGAAATTCTCCCCAAATTTTCCGAAATTCTCCCCAAATTGTCCCCACATGTCCCCAAATTTTCCTCAATTGTCCCCAAATTGTCCCAAACGTTCCAAATTGTCCCCAAAAATGTCCCCAAAATTGTCCCCAAATGTCCCCAAAATTGTCCCAAATGTCCCCAAATGTCCCCAAATTGTCCGAAATTCTCCCCGAATTGTCCCCACCTGTCCCCAAATTTTCCTCAATTGTCCCCAAATTGTCCCCAAATTGTCCCAAATTGTTCCCAAATTGTCCCCAAATGTCCCCAAATTGTCCGAAATTCTCCCCAAATTGTCTCCAATGTCCCCAAATTTTCCTCAATTGTTCCCAAATTGTCCCAAACGTTCCCAAATTGTCTGAAATTGTCCCCAAATTCTCCCCAAATGTCCCCAAAATTGGCCAAATTCTCCCCCAATTGGCTGACGAAATTGTCCCCAAAAATGTCACTAATATTCGTCCCCCAATTATCCCGTAAATTGATCCAAGACATATGTTTCGTCCCGCCAAAGCTTCAGTCTCCAAAACATTCCCAACATACATGTCCCCAAATTCTCCCCAAATTGTCCCCAAACTCTCCCCAAATTGTCCACAAATTCTCCCCAAATTGTCCAAAATTCTCCTCAAATTGTCCCCAAATGTCCCCAAATTGTCCCACGTTGTCCCTAAATGTCCATAAATTGTCCCCAATTGTCCACAAATTGTCTGAAGTTCTCCCCAAATTCTCCCAAACGTTCCCAAATCCTCCTCAAATTGTCTCCAAATGTCCCCAAATCGTCCCTAAATTGTCCCACATTGTCCCCAACTGTCCACAAATTGTCCTCAACTTTCCCCAAATTGTCCTCAATTGTCCACAAATTGTCCGAAATTCTCCCCAAATTCTCCCCAATTGTTCCCAAATTGTCCCCAAATTCTCCCCAAATTGTCCCCAAATGTCCCCAAATTTTCCTCAATTGTCCCCAAATTGTCCCAAATGTTCCAAATTGTCCCCAAATGTCCCCAAATTGTCCCAAATTGTCCCCAAATATCCCCAATTTTTCCTCAATTGTCCCCAAATTGTCCCCAAATTTTCCTCAATTGTCCCCAAATTGTCCCCAAATTGTCCCAAATTGTTCCCAAATTGTCCCCAAATGTCCCCAAATTGTCCCAAATTGTCCCCAATGTCCCCAAATTTCCTCCCCCAAACAAAAAAACATTGTTCCCCGCCAATTGTCCTCAATTCTCCCCAAATTGTCCAAAATTCTCCCCAAATTGTCCCCAAATTGTCTGAAATTGTCCCCAAATTCTCCCCAAATTCTCCCCAAATGTCCCCAAATTTTTCCATCAATGTCCCCAAATTGTCCCAAACGCTTCCCAAATATCCCCAATGTCCCCAAATATCCCCAATGTCCCCAAATATCCCCAATGTCCCCAATGTCCCCAAATTGTCCCCAAAGTTCCCAAATTGTCCCAAAATGTCCCCAAAATGTCCCCAAAATGTCCCCAAAATGTCCCCAAAATGTCCCCAAAATGTCCCCAAAATGTCCCCAAAATGTCCCCAAAATGTCCCCAAAATGTCCCCAAAATGTCCCCAAAATGTCCAAATTGTTCCCAAATTGTCCCCAAATGTCCCCAAATTGTCCCAAATTGTCCCCAAATGTCCCCAAATTGTCCCCAATTGTCCCCAATGTCCCCAAATTTTCCTCAATTGTCCCCAAATTGTCCTCAATTCTCCCCAAATTGTCCAAAATGCTCCCCAAATTCTCCCCAAATTGTCCCAAATTGTTCCCAAATTGTCCCCAAATGTCCCCAAATTGTCCCCAAGGCCCCCAGCTGCCCCTCGCAGCGCTCCCCCACCTTGAAAGGCCCGATGTCAGGAACTCCCGTATCCGCGGCGTTGTACGGCGTAGGCCCAGCGTTTCAGGGATGCAGGCGACGTTGTTCCCGTCGGGGGACTCCTTCTCCTGGGGGTCACAACAACACAACGGGGGGGTCACAACAACACAACTGGGTGACAAAAACACCACCAGGTGACAACAACACAACGACACAACCAGGTGACAACAACACAATGACACAACCGGGTGACAACAACACAACGTGAGGGTGACAACACGACACAATCAGGTGACAAAACAATGCAGTGGCAACAACACAACGACACAACCGGGTGACAACGACACAACGACACAACCAGGTGACAACAACACAATGACACAACCGGGTGACAACAACACAATGCAGTGGCAACAACACAACAACACAACCAGGTGACAACAACACAACCGGGTGACAACAACACAACGTGGGGGTCACAACAACACAACGGGGGGGTCGCAACAACACAACGACACCACCGGGTCACAACAACACAACGGGGGGGTCACAACAACACAACGACACCACCGGGTCACAACAACACAACGGGGGGGTCACAACAACACAACGACACCACTGGGTGACAACAACACAATGACACAACCGGGTCACAACAACACAACGGGGGGGTCGCAACAACACAACGACACCACCAGGTGACAACAACACAACGACACAACTGGGTGACAACACCACCACCGGGTGACGACAACACAACGTGGGGGTCACAACAACACAACGGGGGGGTGACAACAACACAACGCACGAGCAAAATAACTACCGGTGGGTTATGGGTTGGTGAAACAAAACAACCAACCACCAACTGGGTGACAACAACACAACGTGGGGCTGACAACAAACACAACGGGCGGGGATGGTCGCAACAACACAACGCCCCCACCCAAGGGTCAACACAACGGCAACGGGGGTTCCGAGCCCGGTCACAACAACCCGAACGACCGCAACTGTTTGGTTGGTGACACACAAACACCACCGCCTGTGGGACCAACAACACAACGATACACAACTGGGTGACAACAACACAACGTGGGGGTGACAAAAACACAACGTTGGGTGGGTGGTGACCAACCACACCACGACACAACAGGTGGACCACACACAACCACAGCAGGGACAGCAACGCAACGACACAACCAGGTGACAACACAATGCAGTGGCAACAACACAATGACACAACCAGGTCACAACAACACAACGTGGGGGTGACAACAACACCACAACACAACCGGGTGACAAAAACACCACCGGGTGACAACAACACAACGTGGGGGTGACAACAACACAACGACACAACCAGGTGACAACAACACAATGCAGTGACAACAACACAACGACACCACCGGGTGACAATGACACAACAACACAACCAGGTGACAACAACACAACGACACAACTGGGTGACAAGAACACCACCGGGTGACAACAACACAACGATACACAACCGGGTGACAACAACACAACGGGGGGGTTGCAACAACACAACGACACCACCGGGTGACAACAACACAACGACACCACCGGGTCACAACAACACAACGTGGGGGTGACAGCAACACAACTACACAACCAGGTGACAACAACACAATGCATTGCAAAACAACACAACGAACAAACCGGGTTGGGTGGTGACACAACACACGCCTAAGTGGTAACAACACAACGACACAACCAGGTGACAACAACATAACGCTTAGAGGGTGGCAAACAACCCACAACGACCACAACTGGGTGTGACAACAAACAACGGTGGGGCGTCCCCACAACAACACAACTACCACCCACCGGGTGACAAAAAACCTCCACCGGGGTGACAACAACACACCGTTGGGGGTGACAAACAACACAACACACAAACAGGGTGGTTGCAACGACACAATGCAGTGGCGCCGTCTCGGCACATACAACGACCCAACGCTGGTGGGGGGTTTCGGGGCTGGTGGTTGACAAAACACTACCACCGGGATTGACAAAAACCAGTGCAACATGGTCTGGGTTGGCTTGGGTGACAACAACCACACCCGACCCAACCCGGTGACAACAACACAATGCATCTGAACACCAGTTGACCATAGACAAACCAACACGCAGACAGTCACGATCTACAGAGCACCACATCCGCAACACAACAACCACAAACACGGGGGTGCCACGCAACAAAGCAACACAAACACCACACAAACACGGTGACAGCATACATAAGATGCCAGTCTGGCCAGCAACACAACAAACACCACACAGGCGTCACTGTCTCTGTTTCTGCAACACCACACGCTGACAATGGGAACACCAACACACCCCACCCCGTGCTGATAGCTGTCAGTGACCAGCCACCACAATCACTACAGTGGGGGCTCCCGAACCCAGCAAAACACAAAGCACTTCTACTAGTGACAGCATACAACTTACATGTTAGGCAAAACCACCCCAGTGGTATACAACCAATGCATAACCAACAAACTATTGGGTTGACTTGACAGCAACACAGCCAACACAATAACATACCACAACACTGGTGGACAGCAACACCAATCACGAGTGCAAGACTAGGCAAAACCAAGCGACTAACAACAACAATGCAAGGTGACAGCACACCACATAGAGCACCAAGCAAGTGACAGTCCAAAACATCAACAACCACACACAGGGTCACAGCAAACACAAGCACGGATGACAGCAACACAACCACACCCTAATGTGTACGCCAGGAGCGCAACACAACACTCCGTTACCGTGCAGATCATCACGCAAGTAAACCATAAAACACAGGCCGGACCGAGTAAGGCACAGACACAACACAACCGTTGACAACAACACAACATCTGGGACAGAGTCCGGTGAAGCAGCACCACCACGGAGCGAACACAACAAACACCACCGTACACGCTCAAGGAAGTGACAGGATAATAACACAATGAGAACACAACCTACTGTCATTGACAGCACACAACCACAACACAGTGACAGCAACACTAGAAACTCGACATAACAGTGAAACACTGTAGAAGAGGTAAGGACTCTAAGCACCGACACAACAACAATGACACAGAGGATGAAGAGCAAACACCAGCAACAACAACACGGTTTCGTACAGTCAACAAACCACTTTGTGACAGCAACACAACCAGCACCCACAACAGCCACAACACGCTGTACCGCATAACACAACGCATAGTGGACAGCAACACAACAAACACAGCACAGTGACAGCCGGACACAAACAAAACACTGCTAACAGCAAACACAACAACACAACAAACACAATACAGTGGTTGACAGCAACCACCACAACACATGCCACCGTGCACAGCAACACCACACCAACACGCTCCACCAGCATATCCAGCAACAAACTGACCCACAATACAACACCAAATGCCCTGCCTCGGTGTGACAGCAACACCACAACAACACAACAACACCCACAAAAAAACACAACAATACACAAACAATGTGACCAGCAGACCCAAGCAAGTACAAGAAAACAACACCGACCACATGCGCACACAACAAACACAAAAACAGGGTGGCAAGGGACAGCAACACACATACAACACAACACAGTGGACAGCAAACACAACACAACACACTGGGTTGAAAAGGTAGTATGAACAAGAAAAGATAGACAGCAAACACAAAACCCAACAACAGATGGGACGCAAACACAACAGTTTTTTGAGCGACCAGCAAAAACACAACATGCCAACCATCAGGGCCTTCTTTTGGTACGAGCAAGTCACACACAGATCATAGATAGCCTCCTCTGAGCTGGTCCCCCTCTCCAAACGGGCCAATAGGAGAGATAACCAGCACACCACCGATGAGCGAGATTGAGAAGAAACAGCACGGCATGTATGTATATATATGCGCACACAACAGCATAACACACGTTGTTGATCTAGCATGAGAGACGAAAGACACAAAAAGAACACGAGATCGCAGCCCACAAAAACAGTGCATATGCACATTGCACCCCCTCAACCCTAACTTTCCCCATTCTTAATATCCGACTCCCTTTTTCCCCACGACACCACTACCTTCTATCCGACCGCTCACCCACTACTTATCATTCCTCTTTTCCTTACTATCCCCATTTTCCCTGCACTCCCCCCTTTCATTCTCCTCTCCCTTTCTTTCTTCCCCCCCGCCCCCCCCCCCCCCGGTCTAATGACAAGGCCAAAGCAACACAAACAACCACCAACACAGGACAACGGTGACAGCACGAAACACAACCACTGAGGCCCACACAAACAGACCCTCAACACAAGTCGTACAAAGCCACCAACCCTCCGTCGCCCAACGGGGGGCACCACAAACACGGAACAACACAAACCACAGACCAAGAGAAACCCACACAACGCAGCAGCCTTAGCCATGACATTCAAGCAACACAAACACACATCAAACACGGCAACAGCAAACACAACGGACACACGAACAGGGTGACACCAACACAACACGGGGGTCACAACAACACCACTGGGTGACAGCAACACAACGACACAACCGGTTGACAGCTAACTGACACACAACCAACCAAACACAAACACACCCCCCGGGTCAAGACCAGCAACACAGCACCAAACACAAAAACACAAGATGAACAGCCACAACAAACCGCCAAAGTAATCAAGCCACCACAGCCAACACAACCACAACAACAACACCGGTGAGGATTGACACCAACAACAAACAACATAACAAACAAGCACTCGGGACAGCACAACACCCCACCAGTGACAGCAACAAGCGAATCCCCTACAACCACAACACGCTGACAGCAACACACAACACAGTGACAGCAACACAGCAACACAACACAGTGACAGCAACATAACACAGTGACAGCAACACAACAACACAACAGGGTCACAGCAACACAACACGCTGACAGCAACACAACCAAACCACACAAGTGACAGCAAACATCAAACACAAGTGGACAAGCAACACCAGCAACACCACAACTAGAGGAGAGAGTGACAGCAACAACACCGCAACCCACAGTGACAACCACACCACATGGGGTGACAGCAACACAGCAACACAAAACACCCACCCGGTGACAGCAAAAAACCCACAACAACACCACGCTGACAGCAACAACAAACCACAAAACAGTGACCTGCGCAGTTGGATCAGCTAAAACCAACAAGGCCAATACACCAACACCACAGGGCTGCCAGCGGCAGGCAAACAGCAACAACAACACAAGAAGTGACCAGCCACACAACACAGCAACCACAACCGCACCACCCGCTGACAACAGACACACAAACTCTAGTGGTGTCCAAGCACACAACAACAACACATTCACTAGCTGTGTGGCAAAACACAACAACAACACGCTTAACAGCCCATCGACAGCAACCCACAGACACAAACACCAACACAGTACACCAACACAGAGCAACACAACACCGTGACCGCAAAACACAACGCAGCGTAGTAGTAAGTAGTAACAGCAACACAGCCAAACAAAAACAACACATAACACAGTGTATCCGCAGACACGCAACGCAGTATTAACAGCAAGTAATTACAGCCCAAAACAACAACACAACAGCAGTGTAGTGAACACAGCGACACAAACAACACAATACGAGTGCAGCAACACAAACAATCACAACACCCGCAGGTTTGACAGGCAACCACCAACACAGCTGCACAGCTAACACACAGCAGGTCAATATGCAACAACAATGCGTGAAGTAGTGAAGCAACACAGAAAACAAACACACGGGTGACACCAAAACAACAAACACAAACAACACACAACACAAACACAAACCACAAACACCATGACAGCAACACAACACCACACCACCTGCGCCCCCGGTGACAGAACACACAACACAACAGTGACAGCAAACACAGCAAACCCAAACACAGTGACAGCAACACAGCAACAACAACAACACCACAAAACAGGAACACAGTGACCGAAAACCACAACACAAACCCGCTGAAGCAAACACAAAACACACACAGTGGACAGGCAACACCAGCAACAACAACACCAACAACACCAACAACACAACACAGTGACAGCAACACAACAACACAACACAGGACCGGCACAACACAACGCCCACCAGTAGAAGTAACAGCAACAGACAAACCACAATAGATGCTGGACCGCACACACAGCAACACACAACAACACCACACACAACACAGTGACAGAAACACAACACAACACAACACGTGCAGCAACAACAGCAACACAAGTGACAGCAACACAGCAACACAACACAGTGACAGCAACACAACAACACAACACAGTGACAGCAAACACAGGAGAAAGAACACAACACACAGCGACACAAGGAACACCAGAACAACAAACATGGAGACAACAACACCAACAACGAGTTGACAGCAACACGTGCCAAGCAAAGCAACACAACAAACACAACACGTAGGTGACAGTCTAAACACAAAGGCAACACAACAACACAACCCTAGGGTGACCCAGGCAACACAACACACACAAAGTTGGACAAGCAACACCAGCAACACAAACACCGGTGACAAGCAACACAAACAGTGACAGCAACACGGCGAGACACACAACATAGTGACAGCAACACCAAAAACCAACAACACAACACGGTGACAGCAACACAACAACACAACAACACCACAACACAACAACACAAACCTCACTGTGACGGGTGACAGCAACATCAGACAACACCAACACACACGGTGAACAGAGAAAACACAACAGACGACACGCTGACAGCACCAACAACGACACCAACACTGGTGACTAGCAACACATGACAACCAAACAACACACAACTCACACGTACCACAGGACATCTCTTCAGCATAGGTGACAGAAACACAACACAACACGCTGACAGCAACACAACAACACAAACACGGTGACAGAAACACAACACGCTGACAGCAACACAACAACACAACACGGTGACAGCAACACAACAACACAACAACACCACAACACAACAACACAACACAGTGACAGCAACACAACAACACAACACAACACAGAGACAGCAACACAACACAGTGACACAACAACACAACACGGTGACAGAAACACAACACAACACAGTGACAGCAACACAGCAACACAACACAGTGACAGCAACACAACACAGCAGTGACAGCAACACAGCAACACAACAACACAACACAGTGACAGCAACACGACAACACAACACAGAGAGAACAACACAACGCAGCAACACAACAACACAACACGCTAACAGCAACACAACGACACAACAGGGTGACACCAACACAACACGGGGGTGACACCGCCGTCCCCCCAGGGCTCACCTTGGAGAAGTAGCCCACGATGTGCGCCCCCTGGCGGTCCACCTCGGTCAGCAGGTAGAAGACGAAGGGCTCCACGTCGAAGTACAGCGTCTTGTGGTCCAGGAACAGCTTGGCCAGCAGGCACAGGTTCTGGCAGTAGATCTGGAGGGAGGGTGGGGGGACGGATGGGTGTCACTTGGAGTCACCGCCACCACGTCACCCCACTGTTGTGTCACCCCACTGTTGTGTCACCCCACTGTTGTGTCACCACGGGTCTGTGTATGGCAACACCGTGTTCCCATCTCTATGGCTCCTCTGCTTGACGTTGGCCGATGAGAGGAGGTTGGGGTGGAGGACCTGATGGCCCGTGTCACCTCCGTGTCACCATTTGTCACCTCTGTGTCACCTCCATGTCACCACACGTCCATGCATGGCAACACCAACGATCCCTCATCTCTATGAGCCTCCTCTCGTTGAAGCGCTCTGGCCCAATGAGGAGGAGGTTGGGGTGGAGAACCTGGATGGCACCCGTGCACTCCATGTCACTACAATGTCCCCGGTCCCCCCTGTGTCACCTCCATGTCACCACGTGTCCATCTATGGCAACACTGTGTTCCCATCTCTATGGCTCTCTGGTTGCGTTGGCCATGAGAGGAGGTTGGGGTGGCCGGACCTGATGGTCCCAATGTCACCTCAGGCCACCTCCATGTCACCTGTATCACATCTATGTCACAATGTGTCACCTCTGTGATCACCTCCTGTCCACACGTCCCAACATGGCAACACCACGTCCCAATCTCCTACAAGGTTGCGTTTGGCCAATGAGAGGATGATGGGGGGGCGGACATGATGGCACACCGTGTCACCTCCGTGGTCCCCTCCATTGTCACCTGTATTCGCCTCTGTGTAACCCTTTGTCACCTTCTGTGGTCACCCTCCATGTCACCACGTGTCCACGCATGGAGAACCCACGTCCCCATCTCCATAGGCTTCTCTGGTTGACGTTGGCCAAGAGAGCGAGGTTTGGGGATGACCCTGACGTCCCGTTGTCACTCTCCGTGTGTCACTTCCGTGTCACCTACCTGTATGACCTCCATGTCCCCACACGTCACCCCACGCGGTCCCGCCCGTTTGTCCCCACCTTGTGGTCTTGCCGTACACCTCGTACACAGATATGTTGCTCTTGCGGGTAGATCTCGCGTCCTGGCGGCTGTCTCCATTGCACTGCCTGGGGACACAACCACAAACGTGTACACTTTAGGTCACCGTGTCCCACAAGCGTGGTCATCACGCGTTGTCTCTTATATTAAATCACACGGATGCGCCGTTGGGCTCCAATTTTCAGAGCAACACCCTGGCAGAACCCAAACGTTGGGTCCCACATGTCCATTGTCCCCACTCGCGTCCGCGTGCCCCTAAGCGTTTCATACATTTGTACCTAAGGTGTCACACGTGTCCCCAAAGCATCGTCACACACATGTCACCCACACATGATACTAGTTGGGCTCCAATTTTCGGGGCAACACACAGAGACACCAAAATGTGGGTCCCACATGTCCGTCCCCATGCGTCCCTGTGTTCCCCTAAGGTTTGTACCGATGTTCTAAGCCTGTGTGTCCCACGTCTCCAGTATGTCACACGTGGTCACCCAAGCATCTCACATGCATGTCACCCACCACACAGATGCATTTGGGGTTCCACGTTTTCGGTGCAACACCGCAGACCCCAATCGTGGGTCCCACGTATCCAAATCCCCACGTGTCCCCACGTGCCCCCTAGCGTGGCACATGCGTGTCGTGGCATGTTCACACATGGTTCCAAGCGTTTGTCACCCACCAACGGATGAAGTTGGGGTAAGGTTTTTGGGGCAAACACCCGCAGACCCAATGTAAGGTCCGTGTATCCACATCCCCACGTGTCCCACATGCCCACTAAGGTGGTCCACACCGTGTGTGGCATGTCACGCTTGTTCCCAAAGCGTTCTGTTTCAAGGACTAATTTCCTAAGCGTGTTCACCCACCACACGGATGCAAGTTGGGGTTCGTTTTCAGGTCAACAACCCGAGAACCAAATGTGGGTCCCACGTATCACCACCCCATGTGTCCCACGTGCCCCCTAAACGTTGTCACACGCGTGTTTCGTGGCATGTCACACATATCCTAAGCCACCATCATGTTGTGTTACACGTGGTGTCACCCACCACACGGGGAGGCAGTTGGGGTTCAGTTTTTGGTGCAACACCCGCAGACCCAATAGTGTGTCCCACGTATCCACATCCCCACGTTGCTCCTAAACTGTGCCCCCTAAACGTGTGTCTGACCGGTGCGTGGCATGTCACCATTTTTCCCACGCAGTCCCACATGTCCTACGCATTTCTGGCAAGTAGATCTGGAGGGGGGTGGGGGGACGGACGGGTGTCACTTGGAGTCACCACCATGTCACCCAACTGCGGTGTCACCCCACTGTGGTGTCACCACACTGTTGTGTCACCACGGGTCTGTGTATGGCAACACCGTGTTCCCATCTCTATGGTTCCTCTGGTTGACATTGGCCAATGAGAGGAGGTTGGGGTGGAAGACCTGATGGCCCGTGTCACCTCTGTGTCACCTCCATGTCACCACGTGTCACCTCTGTGTCACCTCCATGTCACCACGTGTCCACGTATGGAAAAACCACGTCCCCATCTCCATGGCTCCTCTGCTTGACGTTGGCCAATGAGAGGAGGTTGTGGTGGAGGACCTGATGGCCCGTGTCACCTCCGTGTCACCTCCATGTCACCTGTACCACCTCCATGTCACCATTTGTCACCTCTGTGTCACCTCCATGTCACCACGTGTTCATCTATGGCAACACCACGTCCCCATCTCTACAAACCCTCTGGTTGACGTTGGCCAATGAGAGGAGGTTGGGGTGGAGGACCTGATGGCCCGTGTCACCTCCACGTCACCTCCATGTCACCACCTCCATGTCACCATTGTGTCACCTCTGTGTCACCTCCATGTCACCACGTGTCACCTCCATGTCACCTCCATGTCACCACGTGTCCACGTATGGAAAAACCACATCCCCACCTCTATGGCTCCTCTGGTTGACGTTGGTCAATGAGAGGAGGTTGGGGTGGAGGACCTGATGTCCCGTATCACCTCCATGTCACCCGTACCACCTCCATGTCACCATTTGTCACCTCTGTGTCACCTCCATGTCACCACACATCCATGTATGGCAACACCACGTCCCCATCTTTATGATCCCTCTGGTTGACATTGGCCAATGAGAGGAGGTTGGGGTGGAGGACCTGATGGTCCGTGTCACCTCTGTGTCACCTGTACCACCTCCGTGTCACCATTTGTCACCTCTGTGTCACCTCCATGTCACCACGTGTCCCCAGTCATGGAGAAAAACCCACAGTCCCCATCTCTATGGTCTACAGGCTCTGGTTATGACGTTGGGCCAGACGTTGCAGAGGCACGGTTGGCAGGATTGGAGGGAGGGTGGGGGACCGATGGCCCGTGTCACCTCCATGTCACCCCCATCCAGTCAACCTGTACCACTGTTGTGTCACCATGGCCACTGTTGTGTCACCCTCCCAGTGTGTCACCAACGTGGTCATGTGTATGAGCAAAACCACGTCTCCCATCTCTATGGCTTCCTCTGGCTTGAGTTGGCCAGATGAGAGGAGGTTGGGGTGGAGGACCTGAGTCTGTGTCCCTCGTGTCACCTCCAGTCACCTGTATCACCATTTGTCAACCATGTTCATCTGTGTCACCTCCATGTCACCACACGTTCCATGCATGGCAAAAACCACGTCCCCCATCTCTATGAGCTCCTTTCTGGTTGAGCGTTGGCCAATGAGAGGAGGGTTGGGGTGGAGGACCTGATTGGCCGTGCTGTGTCACCTCACCCATGTCACCTGTACAATAGTCAACCACTGTGTCACCTCTGTGTTCACCTCCATGTCACCACGTGTCCATCTATGGCAACACTGTGTTCCCATCTCTATGGCTCCTCTGGTTGACGTTGGCCAATGAGAGGAGGTTGGGGTGGAGGACCTGATGGTCCATGTCACCTCCATGTCACCTCCATGTCACCTGTATCACATCTATGTCACCATGTGTCACCTCTGTGTCACCTCCATGTCACCACACGTCCACACATGGCAACACCACGTCCCCATCTCCTCAGGTTGACGTTGGCCAATGAGAGGATGTTGGGGTGGAGGACCTGATGGCCCCGTGTCACCTCCGTGTCACCTCCATGTCACCTGTATCACCTCTATGTCACCATTTGTCACCTCTGTGTCACCTCCATGTCACCACGTGTCCACGCATGGAGAAACCACGTCCCCATCTCCATGGCTCCTCTGGTTGACGTTGGCCAATGAGAGGAGGTTGTGGTGGAGGACCTGACGTCCCGTGTCACCTCCGTGTCACTTCCGTGTCACCTGTATGACCTCCATGTCCCCACACGTCACCCCACGCGTCCCCCCCGTGTCCCCACCTTGTGGTCTTTGCCGTCCACCTCGTACACAGAGATGTTGCTCTTGCGGTAGATCTCGCGTCCTGGCGGCTGTCTCCATTGGCACTGACCCTGGGGACAACCACACACATGTCACTACGCGTGTCACACGTGTCCCCAGGCGTGTCACACGCGTGTCACCCACCACACGGATGCGGTTGGGCTCCAATTTTCAGAGCAACACCTGCAGAACCAAACGTGGGTCCCACATGTCCATGTCCCCACGCGTCCCGCGTGCCCCCTAAGCGTGTCACACATGTACCTAAGTGTGTCACACGTGTCCCCAAGCATGTCACACACGTGTCACCCACCACATGGATGCAGTTAGGGTCCAATTTTCGGGGCAACACACAGAGAACCAAACGTGGGTCCCACATGTCCACGTCCCCATGCGTCCCGTGTGTCCCCTAAGCGTGTCACAGATGTTCCTAAGCATGTCACACGTCTCCAAGTATGTCACACGTGTCCCCAAGCATGTCACATGCATGTCACCCACCACACAGATGCAGTTGGGGTTCAGTTTTCGGGGCAACACCCGCAGACCCAATCGTGGGTCCCACGTATCCACATCCCCACGTGTCCCACGTGCCCCCTAAGCGTGGCACATGCGTGTCGTGGCATGTCACACATGTTCCCAAGCGTGTCACCCACCACACGGATGCAGTTGGGGTTCAGTTTTTGGGGCAACACCCGCAGACCCAATCGTAGGTCCCGTGTATCCACATCCCCACGTGTCCCACATGCCCCCTAAGCGTGTCACACGCGTGTCGTGGCATGTCACGCATGTTCCCAAGCGTGTCACACGTGTTCCTAAGCGTGTCACCCACCACACGGATGCAGTTGGGGTTCAGTTTTCAGGGCAACACACAGAGAACCAAATGTGGGTCCCACGTATCCACATCCCCATGTGTCCCACGTGCCCCCTAAACGTGTCACACGCGTGTCGTGGCATGTCACACATATCCCTAAGCACATCATGTGTGTTACACGTGTGTCACCCACCACACGGATGCAGTTGGGGTTCAGTTTTTGGGGCAACACCCGCAGACCCAATCGTGGGTCCCACGTATCCACATCCCCACGTGTCCCACGTGCCCCCTAAACGTGTCACACGCGTGTCGTGGCATGTCACACATGTTCCCACGCATGTCACACATGTTCCTAAGCATGTCACCCACCACACGGATGCAGCTGGGGTTCAGTTTTCGGGGCAACACCCGCAGTCCCAATCGTGGGTCCCACGTATCCACATCCCCACGTGTCCCACGTGCCCCCTAAGCGTGTCACACGCGTGTTGTGGCATGTCACACATGTCCCTAAGCCTGTCACACATGTTCCTAAGCGTGTCACCCACCACACGGATGCAGTTGGGGTTCAGTTTTCAGGGCAACACCCCCAGACCCAATCGTGGGTCCCACGTATCCACATCCCCACGTGTCCCACGTGCCCCCTAAGCGTGTCACACGCGTGTCCTGGCATGTCACACATGTCCCTAAGCGTGTCACACATGTTCCCAAGCGTGTCACCCACCGCACGGATGCAGTTGGGGTTCAGTTTTCGGGGCAACACCCCCAGACCCAATCGTGGGTCCCACGTATCCACATCCCCACGTGTCCCATGTGCCCCCTAAGCGTGTCACACACGTGTCCTGGCATGTCACACATGTTCCCAAGCATGTCACACATGTTCCCAAGCGTGTCACCCACCACACGGATGCAGTTGGGGTTCAGTTTTCGGGGCAACACCCGCAGACCCAATCGTGAGTCCCACGTATCCACATCCCCACGTGTTCCACGTGCCCCCTAAGCGTGTCACACGCGTGTCCTGGCATGTCACACGTGTCCGTAAGCACATCACGTGTGTTCCTAAGCGTGTCACCCACCACACAGATGCAGTTGGGGTTCAGTTTTCAGGGCAACACCCGCAGACCCAATCGTGGGTCCCACGTATCCACATCCCCACGTGTCCCACGTGCCCCCTAAGCGTGTCACACGCATGTCCTGGCATGTCACACATGTCCCTAAGCGTGTCACACATGTTCCCAAGCGTGTCACCCACCATAAAGATGTAGTTGGGGCTCAGTTCTCAGGGCAACACCCCCAGACCCAATCGTGGGTCCCACGTATCCACATCCCCACGTGTCCCACGTGCCCCCTAAGCGTGTCACACGCGTGTCCTGGCATGTCACACATGTCCCTAAGCACATCATGTGTGTTCCTAAGTGTGTCACCCACCACACGGATGCAGTTGGGGTTCAGTTTTCGGGGCAACACCCGCAGACCCAATCGTGGGTCCCACGTATCCACATCCCCACGTGTTCCACGTGCCCCCTAAGCGTGTCACACGCGTGTCCTGGCATGTCACACATGTCCCTAAGCATGTCACACGTGTTCCCAAGCGTGTCACCCACCACACGGATGCAGTTGGGGTTCAGTTTTCGGGGCAACACCCCCAGACCCAATCGTGGGTCCCACGTATCCACATCCCCACGTGTCCCACGTGCCCCCTAAGCGTGTCACACGCATGTCGTGGCATGTCACACATGTTCCCAAGCGTGTCACACGTGTTCCTAAGCATGTCACCCACCATACGGATGCAGCTGGGGTTCAGTTTTCAGGGCAACACCCACAGACCCAATCGTGGGTCCCACGTATCCACATCCCCACGTGTCCCACGTGCCCCCTAAGCGTGTCACACGCGTGTCGTGGCGTGTCACACGTGTCACCCACCAGGTGGAGGCGGTAGGTGCGCTCGTACTTCATGTACTTGAGGCAATACTCGCAGATCCACAGCTTGGGCTGCTTCCCATAATCCTCAGGGAAGGGGGAGAAATACCAGGCGTCGATCTCAAAGTGCCCGATGTGGATTTTATCCACGTATTTCACTTTGGTGATCTGAAAAACGGGGCGAAAAACGGCGTTTTTGGGGCTCCTCCTCACATCCCGGGATCCCCCTCGGGGTGGGGGGTGTTTGTGGAGGGAGGGGGGAGAGGAGATTTGGGGAGAAACCAGACGGTTTTGGGGTCAGACTCACCGCTTCGTGCTCCTTCTCCAGCGCTGCCGTGGTTGGGTCCATCTCTGCGTAGGTCTGGGAGTCCCAGTAAGGCCCAGTGGGTCCCAGTTGCCCCCCCAGTCCTTCCCAGTCACCTCCCAGTTGCCCTCAGTCCCTCCCAGTTGCCCCCCAGTTGCCCCCAAGTCCCTCCCAGTTGCCTCCCACGTGCCCTCAGTTCCCTCCCCATCACCCCCAGTCTCACCCAGTTGCCCCCAGTTCCCTCCCAGTCATCCCCAGCTCCCTCCCATCCCCCCTCCCAGTACTCCCAGTTCCCATCCTCCCAGTCCCTCCCAGCCCCCCAGTCCCTCCCAGTTGCCCCCAGTCCCCTCCCAGTTGCCCCCAAGTCCCCCCAGTTGCCCTCCTTCCCAGTCCCCTCCCAGTCCACCCAGTCCCCCCCAGTCCCCCCAGTGCCCCCAGTTCCCCCCATGCCCCGTTGCCCCAAGTGCCCCCAGTCCCTCCCCGTTCCCCCAGTCCCTCCCAGTTGCCCCAGTCCCTCCCAGTTGCCCCCCAGTTCCCAGTCCCTCCCAGTTGCCCCAGTCCCTCCCAGTTGCCCCAGTTGCCCCCAGTCCCTCCCAGTTGCCCCCCAGCCCCCAGTTCCCTCCCAGTTGCCCCCAGTCCCTCCCAGTCCCCCCAGTCCTCCCACCCCCCCAGTCTCTCCCAGTCACCTCCCAGTTGCCCCCAGTTCCTCCCAGTTGCCCCAAGTCCCTCCCAGTTGCCCCCAGTCCTTCCCAGTCCCCTCCCAGTTGCCCCCCAGTCACCCCAGTCTCCTTCCAGATGCCCTCGGTCCCTCCCAGTTGCCCCCCAGTTGCCCCCAAGTGCCTCCCAGTTACCTCCCAGTGCCCCCAGTACCTCCCAGTCCCTCCCAGTCCCCGTTCCCAGTGCCCTCCCAGTTCCCCAGTCCCCTCCCAGCCCCAGTCCCCTCCCAGTGCCCCCCAGTGCCCCCCAAGTCCCCCAGGTTACTCCCACATGCCCCATTCTCCCAGTCTCACCCAGCCCCGTTCCCACTCGTCACCCCAGTCCCTCCCCGTTTCCCCCGTCCCCCATCCCCCTCCCAGTTCCCCCAGTCCTCCCAGTTGCTCCCAGTCCCCCCAGTTGCCCCCCAGTCCTTCCCAGTCCCCTCCCATTGCCCCATTTCACCCCGCCCTTCCAGTGCCCTCGGTTCCCTCCCAGTTGCCCCAAGTTGCCCCTCCTCCAGTTACCTCCCTCCCCAATCCTTATCCCCAGTTCCCTCCCAGTTCCCCCGTTCTCCCAGTTGCCCCAGTTGATACCCTCCCAGTTGCCCCCCAGGTTGTCCCAGTTCCCTCCCAGGTTTCCCCCCAGTTCCCCCAGTTCCCATCCCCCATGCCCCTGGTCCCTCCCAGTATCCCCCCAGTTGCCCCCCAGTCCCTCCCAGTTGCCTCCCAAGCCCCGTTTATCCTCATCCTCCCAGTCCCTCCCAGTTGCCCCCCCAGCACTCCATCCTCCAGTGGTCCCTCCCAGTTACCCAGAACCCCCAGTCCCTCCCAGCTCCCCAGTATTCCCCAGTCCCCTCCAACCCCAGTCCCCCAGTTGCCCCCCCCAGTCCCCTCCCAGTTGCCCCGCCTCCTTCCGTCTCTCCCAGTTGCCCCCAGTCCCTCCCAGTCCCCCTCCCAAGGTCCCTCCATGTTCCCAGCATTCCCAGTGTGGCCCAGTCCCTTTCCAAGTCTCTCCCAGTTGCCCCCCCGCCCTCCCAAGTCCCTTCCCAGTTGTTCCCAGTCTCCCCCAGTGTTCCAGTCCCCCCTTAGCCAGTCCTCCAGTGTCCCAGTCCCTCCAGTTGCCCCCAGTCCCCTCCCAGTCCCTCTGCTCTCCAGTGCCCTCCAGTTGCCCCCCAGTACCCCCAAGTCCCCCAGTCCCCCGCTCCCTTGCCCCAGTCCCTCCCCCCCCCCAGTTCCCCCTTCCCCCAGTTTTCCTTTTCCCCCTTCCCCCCCGCCCTTCCTCTCCCATTCCCAGTTTCCCCATTCCCCCCCCCACCTTCTGCACGTGGTTGATCTCATCGTGTTTCCGTTTTTGGTTCCGGGTGATTTTTCTCTCCGGTTGTTCTGGGAGTTCCCCCAAAAACTGTTCTGAGTTTTTCTGCACGGCGTCTTTCAGCGTTTTGCTCAACGCCAGTCGGTTCCGGTCCACCCATTCGTCCAGGCGACGGTTAACTGGGAGCACTGGGAGCTCAGCACAACCCTATAGAGACCCTACGGGGCCTTATGGGGCTCGGGGGTGGATTTGGGGCAATTTGGGGCAATTTCAGGGGATCTGGGGTGTTTTTGGGGTGGTGGAGGTGGAGCTGGAGGACTTACAGGCAACCACCATCCATCCCAAGCGGTGGGGAACTGGGAGCACTGGGAGCTCAGCACAACCCTATAGCGATCCTAAAGAATCCTATGGGGTTTGGAAAGTGGATTTGGGGCAATTTGGGGCAATTTCAGGGGATTTGGGGTGTTTCTGGGGTGTTTGGAGGACTTACACTCAACCACCATCCATCCCAAGCGGTGCTGAACTGGGAGCACTGGGAGCTCAGCACAACCCTATAGCGACCCTATGGGGCCTTATGGGGCTCGGGGGTGGATTTGGGGCAATTTGGGGCAATTTTAGGGGATCTGGGGTGTTTCTGGGGTGTTTGGAGGACTTACAGTCAACCAACCACCATCCCCAAGGGTGGTGAAATGGGAGCACTGGGGCTCACAAACCCTCAGAGACCCTACGGGGCCTTATGGGGCTCGGGGTGGATTTGGGGGCAATTTGGGGCCATTTCAGGGGATCTGGGGTGTTTTTGGGGTGGTGGGTGGGCTGGAGGACTTCAGGCAACCACCACCTCCCAAGCGGTGGGGAAACTGGGGCACGGGAGATCAGCCAACCCTATAGGACCCTACGGGGCTTTGGGGGCCGGGGGGGGTTTGGGGCAATTTTGGGGCCTTTCGGGGATCTGGGGGTGTTTTGGGGTGGTGGAGGTGGAGCGGAGGACTTACGGCAACCACCATCCATCCCAACGTCTTGAATGGGGAGACTGGGAGCCAACAACCCTTAGAGCCCTCCGGGGCCTTAGGGGGCCCCGGGGGTGGATTTGGGGCACTTTGGGGCCATTTCAGGGATCTGGGGTGTTTTTGGGGTGGTGGAGGTGGAGCTGGAGGACTTACAGGCAACCACCATCGAACCCAAGCGGTGCTGAACTGGGAGCACTGGGAGCTCAGCACAACCCTATAGAGATCCTAAAGAACCCTATGGGGTTGGGGAGGTGGATTTGGGGCAATTTGGGGCAATTTCAGGGGATTTGGGGTGTTTTTGGGGTGTTTGGAGGACTTACCCTCAACCCCTCCATCCCAAGCTGGTGCGAAACCCTGGGGCACTGGGAGCTCGCACAACCCTTAGCGCTCATGGGGCCCATGGGGCTCGGGGGTGGATTTGGGGCAATTTGGGGCAATTTCAGGGGATTTGGGGTGTTTTTGGGGTGTTTGGAGGACTTCACTCAACCCACCATCCACCCCGGCGGTTTTAACGGGAGCACTGGGAGCTCAGCCAACCCTATAGCGACCAAAGAACCCATGGGGTTTGGGAAGTGGATTTGGGGAATTTGGGGCAATTTCGGGGATTGGGGTTTTTTTGGGGGTTTTGGAGATTCAGTCACCACCATCCACCCCAAGCCATGGTGAACTGGGAGCATGGGAGCTCACACGGCCCTATAGAGTCCTAAAAGAACCCTATGGGGTGGGGGGGTGGATTTGGGGCAATTTGGGGCCATTTTAGGGGATTTGGGGTGTTTTTGGGGTGGTGGAGGTGGAGCTGGAGAACTTACAGGCAACCACCATCCATCCCAAGCCGTGGGGAACTGGGAGCACTGGGAGCTCAGCACAACCCTATAGCGACCCTATGGGGCCTTATGGGGCTCGGGGGTGGATTTGGGGCAATTTGGGGCAATTTCAGGGGATTTTGGGGTGTTTTTGGGGTGTTTGGAGGACTTACAGTCAACCACCATCCATCCCAAGCGGTGCTGAACTGGGAGCACTGGGAGCTCAGCCTGGCCCTATAGAGACCCTTTTGGACCCATGGGGTTCAGGGGTGGTCTGGGGCAATTTGGGGCAATTTCAGGGGATTTGGGGTGTTTTGGGGTGTTTTGGAGGATTAAGGTCAACCACCATCCACCCCAACGGTGCGAATGGGGGGAAACGGGGCTCGCAACAACCCTACAGAGACCCTACCGGGCCTGGGGCCGGGGTGGTTTGGGGCAATTTGGGGGAATTTAGGGGATTTGGGGGTTCTGGAGTGTTTGGAGGCTTACACCAACCACCCCTCCCAACGGTGCTGAACTGGGACACTGGGAGCCAGACAACCCTACAAGGACCCCTATAGAAATCCTAAAGAACCCTATGGGGTTGGGGAGGTGGATTTGGGGCAATTTGGGACAATTTCAGGGGATTTGGGGTGTTTTTGGGGTGTTTGGAGGACTTACAGTCAACCACCATCCATTCCAAGCGGCGGTTAACTGGGAGCACTGGGAGATCAGCACAACCCTATAGAGACCCTACGGGACCTTATGGGGTTCGGGGGTGGATTTGGGGCAATTTGGGGCAATTTCAGGGGATTTGGGGTGTTTTTGGGGTGGTGGAGGTGGAGCTGGAGGACTTACAGGCAACCACCATCCAACCCAAACAATGTTGAACTGGGAGCACTGGGAGCTCAGCACAACCCTATAGCGACCCTTGAGGATCCTATGGGGTTCAGGGGTGGATTTGGGGCAATTTGGGGCAATTTCAGGGGATTTGGGGTGTTTTTGGGGTGCTGGAGGTGGAGTTGGAGGACTTACAGGCAACCACCATCCATCCCAAGCGCTGGTGAACTGGGAGCACTGGGAGCTCAGCACGGCCCTGTAGCGACCCTTTAGGACCCTATGGGGCTCGGGGGTGGATTTGGGGCAATTTGGGGCAATTTTAGGGGATTTGGGGTGTTTCTGGGGTGTTTGGAGGACTTACAGTCAACCACCATCCATCCCAAGTGGTGCTGAACTGGGAGCACTGGGAACTCAGCACAACCCTACAGAGACCCTATAGAGATCCTAAAGAACCCTATGGGGTTTGGGAAGTGGATTTGGGGCAATTTGGGGCAATTTTAGGGGATTTGGGGTGTTTTTGGGGTGGTGGAGGTGGAGCTGGAGGACTTACAGGCAACCACCATCCATCCCAAGCGGTGCTGAACTGGGAGTACTGGGAGCTCAGCACGGCCCTATAGCGACCCTTTAGGACCCTATGGGGCTCGGGGGTGGATTTGGGGCAATTTGGGGCAATTTTAGGGGATTTTGGGTGTTTTTGGGGTGTTTGGAGGACTTACAGTCAACCACCATCCATCCCAAGCCATGGTGAACTGGGAGCACTGGGAGCTCAGCACGGCCCTATAGAGATCCTAAAGAACCCTATGGGGTTTGGGAAGTGGATTTGGGGCAATTTGGGGCCATTTCAGGGGATTTGGGGTGTTTCTGGGGTGTTTGGAGGACTTACAGTCAACCACCACCCAACCCAAGCGGTGGTGAACTGGGAGCACTGGGAGCTCAGCACGGCCCTATAGAGATCCTAAAGAACCCTATGGGGTTTGGGAAGTGGATTTGGGGCAATTTGGGGCCATTTCAGGGGATTTGGGGTGTTTCTGGGGTGTTTGGAGGACTTACAGTCAACCACCACCCAACCCAAACTATGTTGAACTGGGAACACTGGGAGCTCAGCACAACCCTACAGAGACCCTATAGAGATCCTAAAGAACCCTATGGGGTTCGGGAAGTGGATTTGGGGCAATTTGAGAGGATTTGGGGTGATTCTAAGGGATTCAGGGTGTTTTTTGGGGTGTTGGAGGACTTACAGTCACCCTCACCCCCATGCGATGAACTACAAGCAGCAGGAGCTCAGCGGATCCCTATGAAGTTGTGGGGTGACCTGGATGGGGCTATGGGGGCTTTGGGGGTATTTTGGTGGGGTGGGGGATATGGGGTTTTTCTTGGGGGGGGCGATTTGGGGTCCGTCGGGGGTATTTGGGGTGTTTGGAGGACTTACAGCCGACGTAGTGCACGTAGAACTCCTCGCGCCCCTCCTGCTCGTTCAGCCGCGACTGAATCACCTCCGCTGAGTCTGGAGGGGGGAAGGGGGGGAAACAGTGGGATCAGGGACCCCATAGCAACCCCACAGAGACCCCAAAACCCTAGAGGGGCCCCACAGAGTCCCCAAAACCCCACAGAGCCCCCAAAACCCCACAGAGCTCCCCAAAACCCTATAGAGGCCCCACAGAGTCCCCAAAACCCCACAGAGTCCCCAAAACCCCATAGGGGCCCCCACAGAGTCCCCAAAACCCCACAGAGCTCCCCAAAACCCCATAGGGGCCCCACAGAGTCCCCAAAACCCCACAGAGCCCCCCAAAACCCTATAGGGGCCCCACAGAGTCCCCAAAACCCCACAGAGCTCCCCAGAACCCTATAGGGGCCCCACAGAGTCCCCAAAACCCCACAGAGTCCCCAAAACCCCATAGGAGCCCCACAGAGTCCCCAAAACCCCACAGAGCCCCCAAAACCCTATAGGGGCCCCACAGAGTCCCCAAAACCCCACAGAGCCCCCAAAACCCCACAGAGACCCCAAAACCCATAGGGCCCCCACAGAGCCCCCAAAACCCCACAGAGCCCCCAAAACCCTATAGGGCCCCACAGAGTCCCCAAACCCCAAGACCCCCAAAACCCCACAGAGCTCCCCAAAACCCTATAGGGGCCCCACAGAGTCCCCAAAACCCCACAGAGCTCCCCAAAACCCTATAGGAGCCCCACAGAGTCCCCAAAACCCCACAGAGCTCCCCAAAACCCCACAGGAGCCCCACAGAGTCCCCCCCAAACCCCACAGAGCTCCCCAAAACCCTACAGGGGCCCCAAAGAGTCCCCAAAACCCCACAGAGCCCCCAAAACCCCACAGAGCTCCCCAAAACCCTACAGGGGCCCCACAGAGTCCCCAAAACCCCACAGAGCTCCCCAAAACCCCACAGAGCCCCCAAAACCCTATAGGGGTCCCACAGAGTCCCCAAAACCCCACAGAGCTCCCCAAAACCCTATAGGGGCCCCACGAGTCCCAAAACCCCACAAGACCCAAAACCCTATAGAGGCCCACAGAGTCCCCAAAACCCCACAGAGCTCCCCAAAACCCCACAGGAGCCCCACAGAGTCCCCCCCAAACCCCACAGAGCTCCCCAAAACCCTATAGGGGCCCCACAGAGTCCCCAAAACCCCACAGAGTCCCCAAAACCCCCACAGAGCCCCCAAAACCCTATAGGGGCCCCACAGAGTCCCCAAAACCCCACAGAGCTCCCCAAAACCCCATAGGGGCCCCACAGAGTCCCCAAAACCCCACAGAGCCCCCCAAAACCCTATAGGGGCCCCACAGAGTCCCCAAAACCCCACAGAGTCCCCGAAACCCCACAGAGCTCCCCAGAACCCTATAGGGGCCCCACAGAGTCCCCAAAACCCCACAGAGTCCCCAAAACCCCATAGGAGCCCCACAGAGTCCCCAAAACCCCACAGAGCTCCCCAAAACCCCACAGGAGCCACACAGAGTCCCCCCAATCCCCCAGAGTCCCCAAAACCCCATAGGGGCCCCACAGAGCTCCCCAAAACCCACTGAGCCCCATAGAGCCCCCAAAACCCTATAGGGCCCCGTTACACCCCATAGGCCTCCATTATGCCCCATAGGGCCCCAAAGACCCCATAGGGCTCTACAGACCCCACAGACCCCACAGGGCCCCATACTGCCCCATAGGGCCCCCATTATACCCCATAGGCCCCCATAATGCCTCATAGGCCGCCATTATACCCCATAGGCCCCCATTATGCCCTACAGGCCCCCATTATGCCCCATCGGGCCCCACAGACCCCATAGGGCCCCCATTATGCCCCATAACAGGCCCCCATTAAGCCCCATCGGGCCCCACAGACCCCATAGGGACCCATAGGCCCCCATAATTGCCCACAGGCCCTCATTATACCCCATAGGGCCCCATTATGCCCCATAATGCCCCATAGGCCCCCATTATGCCCCATAGGGCCCCACAGACCCCATAGGAACCCCACAAGACCCCATTATGCCCCATAGGCCCCCATTAAGCCCCATAATGCCCCCATTACGCCCCATAGGCCCCCATAATGCCCCATAGGCTCCAATAGGCCCCCATTATGCCCCACAGGCCCCCATTATGTCCCATAGGGCCCCACAGACCCCACAGGAACCCCACAGGAACCCCATAGGGCCCCATAGGCCCCCATAATGCCCCACAGGCCCCCATTATGCCCCATAGGGCCCCACAATGCCCCATAGGGCCCCACAATGCCCCATAGGGCCCCATTATGCCCCATAGGCTCCAATAGGCCCCCATTATGCCCCATAGGCCCCATTATGCCCCATCGGGCCCCACAGACCCCATAGGGCCCCATAGGCCCCCATAATTGCCCACAGGCCCTCATTATACCCCATAGGGCCCCATAGGGCCCCATTATGCCCCATAGGCTCCAATAGGCCCCCATTATGCCCCATAGGCCCCCATTATGCCCCATAGGGCCCCACAGACCCCATTATGCCCCATAGGGACCCACAGACCCCATAGGAACCCCATAGGGCCCCACAGACTCCATTATGCCCCATAGGGACCCACAGACCCCATAGGAACCCCATAATGCCCCATAAGCCCCCACTATACCCCATAGGCTCCCATAATGCCCCATAGGCCCCCATTATGCCCCATAGGCTCCCATAATGCCCCACAGGCCCCCATTATGCCCCATAGGCCGCCATTATGCCCCACAGGCCCCCATTATGCCCCATAGGCCCCATTATGCCCCATAGGGCCCCATTATACCCCATAGGCCCCCATTATGCCCCATAACGGGCCCCCATTATGCCCCATAGGGCCCCATAATGCCCCATAGGTCTCCATTATACCCCATAGGACCCCATAATGCCCCATAGGCCCCCATTATGCCCCATAGGGCCCCACAGACCCCATAGGAACCCCATTATGCCCCATAGGGCCCCACAGATCCCATAGGAACCCCATTATGCCCCGTAGGGCCCCATTATGCCCCATTATACCCCATAGGCCCCCATTATACCCCATAGGCCCCCATTATACCCCATTATACCCCATAGGGCCCCCATTATACCCCATAGGCCCCCATTATGCCCCATTATACCCCATAGGCCCCCATTATGCCCCATAGGCCCCCATTATGCCCCATAGGGCCCCATAGGGCCCCATTATCCCCCTTAGTCTCCAATAGGCCCCTATTATGCTCCACAGGCCCCCATTATGCCCCATAGCTGCCATTATGCCCCACAGGCCCCCATTATGCCCCATAGGGCCCCATAGGCCCCCATTATTCCCCATAGGCCCACATTATGCCCTATAGGGCCCCACAGACCCCATAGGAACCCCATAGGCCCCCATAATGCCCCATAGGTCCCCATTATACCCCATAGGCCCCCATAATGCCCCACAGGCCCCCATAATGCCCCATTATACCCCATTATGCCCCATAGGGCCCTATTAAGCCCCATAGGACCCCATAATGACCCATAGGCCTCCATTATGCCCCACAGGCCCCCGTTATGCCCCATTATACCCCATAGGACCCCACTATGCCCCATAGGCCCCCATTATGCCCCATAGGGCCCCATAGGCCCCCATTATTCCCCATAGGCCCACATTATGCCCTATAGGGCCCCACAGACCCCATAGGAACCCCATAGGCCCCCATAATGCCCCATAGGTCCCCATTATACCGCATAGGGCCCCATTATGCCCCATAGGGCCACACAGACCCCATAGGAACCCCATAGGGCCCCATAGGCCCCCATTAGATTCCATTATACCCCATAGGGCCCCATTATGCCCCTCAGGCCCCCATTATGCCCCATAGGCCCCCATTATGCCTCATTATACCCCATAGTGCCCCCATTATGCCCCACAGGCCCCCTTTATGCCCCATAGGGCCCCATAGGCCCCCATTATACCCTATAATGCCCCATAGGACCCCATTATGCCCCATAGGGTCCCATAGGCCCCCACAGGGTCCCCATAGTGCCCCACAGGCCCCCATAATGCCCCATAGGGCCCCACAGACCCCATAGGAACCCCATTATACCTCCACAGGGTCCCCATTATGCCCCATAGGCCCCCATTATGCCCCATAGGGCCCCACAGACCCCATTATGCCCCATAGGGCCCCACAGACCCCATAGGAACCCCATAGGGCCCCACAGACCCCATTATGCCCCATAGGGACCCACAGACCCCATAGGAACCCCATAATGCCCCATAGGGCCCCATAATGCCCCACAGGCCGCCATTATACCCCATAAGGGGCCCCCATTCCCCCCCGCAGGCCGCACTCACGCCAGCTGCCGTCCGCCCTCCGGCACAAATAGGTTTCCCCGATCTCCACCGCCACTTCCGCTTCCCGAGGCGGGGGAGGAGGCGGCGGAGGAGGGGGCGGAGGCGGGGGGGGCCCGGGTCCCGCTTCACCCCGGGGTGGGGTCGGGATCCGCACCGCCGCGCCGTTTTCCGCCGTTCCCGGAGGAACGGAGAGAGACGGAGGGTCCGCCATGATGGGGGGCGGGGAGTGGGGGGGAAGCGTCGCGCCGGAAGTGACGCGTGGCAGAAGCGGAAGTGGGGGTACAAAAGGAGCGGTAAGAGAGAAAAATGGGTGGGAGTGCGTCGCGCCGGAAGTGACGCGTGGCAGAAAGCGGAAGTGGGGCTAAAAAGGGAGTGAGAGCAAGAAGTGGGTGGTGGCTAGACCGGAAGTTGACTAGTCACGTGATGCGTTGCTCGGAGACGGAGTGACGCCGCCTTCTGACCGAGGGCTTCGGGGAGGGCCCAGTATGGACCAGTATGAAACCAGTATGGACCAGTATAGACCAGAATGGAAGCAGTGTGGACCAGTGTGGACCAATAGGAACCTGTATGGCACCAGTAGGGACCAGTATGGATCAGTAGGGACCAGTATGGACCAACATGGACCAAAAGGGACCAGTATGGCACCAGTCGGGACCAGCATGGACCAGTAGGGACCAATATGGACCAGCATGACCAATATGGCACCAGTATGGCACCAGCATGGACCAGTATGGACCAGCATGGCATCAGCATGGCACCAGTATGGGACCAGTGGGGACCAATATGGTACCAGTATGGACCAGTATGGACCAGTGGGGACCAGTATGGCACCAGTATGGACCAATATGGCACCAGTATGGCACCACAATGGCACCACTATGGACCAGTATGTCACTTGTATGGGACCAGTATGGCACCAGTATGGACCAGTATGACACCAGTGGAGACCAGTATGGCGCCAATTTGGACCAGTATGGACCAGTATGGCACCACTATGGCACCACTATGGACCAGTATGTCACTAGTATGGGACCAGTGGGGACCAGTACAGACCAAAAGGGACCAGCATGGCACCAGTAGAGACCAGTATGGCACCAGTATGGACCAGTATGGCACCAATAGGGACCAGTATGGCAAGCAAGTAGGACCACCAGTATGACAGTGTCACCAGTTATGGCACCAGTATGGACCAGTATGCACCAGTGTGGACCAGTATGGACCAGTATGACAGAGCACCAGTATTGTACCAGTATACGGACCAGTATGGAACCAGTATGGCACCAGTAATGGTATCCCAGCATGGCACCAGTTGGAGCAGAGGACACAGTAGGCACCAGTTAGCACCAGTATGGAACCAGTATGGACCAGTAGAGACCAGTATGGACCAGTATGGACCAGTATGGACCAATAGGGACCAGTATGGACCAGCATGGACCAGTATGGCACCAGTATGGCACCAGTAGGGACCAGTATGGACCAGTATGGACCATACGGCCAGTATGACCGTAGGCCATATGGCACCAGTATGGCACCAGTAGACCGCATGGACACCAGTAGAGGACCAGTATAGCCACCAGTTGCCCCATATGGACCAGTATGGACCAGCATGACGGCAGTATGGCACCAGTAGTGGTCACCAGCATGGACAGCATGATCACAGCTAGAGACCAGTATGGCACCAGTATGGCACCAGTATGGACCAGTATGGACCAGTATGGACCAGTATGGCACCAGTATGGCACCAGAATGGAACCAGTGGGCACCAGTATGGCACCAGTAGGAACCAGTATGGACCAGTATGGCACCAGCATGACACCAGTAGAGACCAGTATGGCACCAATAAGGACCAGTATGGCACCAGTATGGACCAGTGGGCACCAGTATGGCACCAGTATGAACCAATAGGGACCAGAATGGCACCAGAATGGGACCAGTGGGGACCAGTATGGCACCAGTATGGACCAGTGTGGACCAATAGGGACCAATGTCTCACCAGTATGGCACCAGTATGGACCAGTATGGCACCAGTAGAGACCAATAGGGACCAGTATGGCACCAGTAGAGACCAGTATAGCACCAATATGGACCAGCATGGACCAGTAGGGACCAGTATGGCACCAGTATGACACCAGTATGACACCAGAGTGGACCAGTAGGGACCAGTATGGCACCAGTATGGCACCAGTATGGCACCAGTGGGGACCAGCATGACACCAGTATGGCACCAGTAGGAACCAGTATGGCACCAGTAGGGACCAGCATGGACCAGCATGACACCAGTAGAGACCAGTACGGCACCAGTATGGCACCAGTAGGGACCAGTATGGCACCAGTATGGCACCAGTATGGACCAGCATGACACCAGTAGAGACCGGTATGCCACCAGTATGCCACCAGTATGGCACCAGTATGGACCAGCATGGACCAGTATGGCACCAGTATGGCACCAGTAGGGACCAGCATGGATCAGCATGACACCAGTAGAGACCAGTATGGCACCAGTATGGCACCAGTATGGACCAGTATGGACCAGCATGACACCAGTATGGCACCAGTAAGGACCAGCATGACACCAGTATGGCACCAGTAGGAACCAGTATGGCACCAGTAGGGACCAGCATGGACCAGCATGACACCAGTAGAGACCAGTATGGCACCAGTATGGACGTGCGCCCCCCCCCCCCCCCCCAAAGTCCTCTGGCTCGGAGTCTCCATTTTAAGCCCCTCCCCCACCGCTGCGCCGCTTCGCTACTGCGGCACTTCCGCTTTCCGGCGGAAGCCCCGCCCACTCACTTCCGGTTCCGGCTGCTGGCGGCTGAGTGAGTGTTTGGGGGGGGGGGGGGCGGCATTAAGGGCGGATTGGGGCAATTAATTGGGGGGCGCTAATTAATTCCGAATGGGGGAGCGCTAATTAATTAGGAACGCGGCAGCGCCGCGCGGCTCATTAACGGCGCGGGGTTAATTAAGGGCGCGGGGCTCAGGGCGGTGCGTTGTAATCAATAATCGGTTAATTAGCGGGGCGCTAATTAATATGCAGGGAGGTAATTAATATGCACGGTGTTAATTGCAGGGCACGGCGTTAATTGTACGGCATGGAACTCATTGTGGCGCGCTGCAGCCGTCGCACGGTGCTAATTAATATGCACGGGGCTAATTAATATGCACGGTGCTAATTAATACGCACGGAGCTAATTAACATGAACGGTGCTCGTTGCGCGGCGCTAATTAATATGCACGGTGCTAATTAGCATGCACTAATTGGTTCTAATTGGACAGCACTGCATTCACTGCACAGCGTCACATTCGTTGCTAATTAATATGCACGGAGCTAATTAATATGCACGGTGCTAATTGCAGAGCATTGCGTTCCTTGGACGGTGTTAATTGCAATTAACATGCGTGGTGCTAATTAATAGGCACTAATTGGTGCTAATTGGACAGCACTGTATTCACTGCGCAGTGTCGCATTCGTTGCATGTTGCTAATTAATATGCACGGCGCTAATTAATATGCACGGTGCTAATTGCAGAGTATTGCACTCGTTGCATGGTGTTAATTGCAATTAACATGCACGGTGCTAATTAACATGCACGGTGCTAATTAATATGCACGGCGCTAATTGCAGAGCATTGCGTTCCTTGCACGGTGTTAATTGCAATTAACATGCACGGTGCTAATTAACATGCACAGTGCTCATTACGCAGTACTAATTGCAGTGCGTGGTGCTAATTAACATGCATGGTGCTAATCAACATGCACGGTACTAATTAACATGCATGGTGTTAATTGCACAGCACTAATTACAGCACGTGGTGCTAATTAATATGCACGGTGTTAATTGCGTGGCACTAATTACAGTGCATGGTGCTAATTAATATGACGGTGCTAATTGCAGAGCATTGCACTCGTTGCACGGTGTTAATTGCAATTAACATGCAGGGTGCTAATTAATATGCACGGTGCTCATTGTGCGGCACTAATTACAGCAGTGGTGCTAATTAATACGCACTAATTGGTGCTAATTGCACAGCATTGCACTCATTGGACGGTGTTAATTACAAGGTGTGGTGCTCATTAATACGCACGGCGCTAATTAATATGCACGGTGCTAATTGCACAGCGTTGCACTCAGTGCACAGCATTGCACTGATTGCGTGGTGTGAATTAATTGCGATGCTGATTAATTAACCGATTACCTACTCAATTAGCGAAGGGATTAACCAACTAATTAACTAAGCAATTAACCAATTAACAGACCAATTAACGAATTACTGCTGTTCTTTCAGGCTGCCTCTGCTGCCATCCTCATTAAACCCCTAACGAAGGAGCTCGTTAACGAAGGAGCTCATTAACTAATGAAAGAGCCGAGTTAATTAGTGAGAGGATGCGCCCTAATAAAGGAACTGATTAATTAATGAGCGCGTGCACCTAAAGAAGAAGATGGTTAATTACCGAAGGAGCTCGTTAATTACTGAGTGGATACACCTAACGAAGGAGCTCATTAATTAATAAAGGAGCTATTTAACTAACGAAGGAACTGGTTAATTAGCAAAGGAGCTGGTTAATTACTGAGCAGATCCACCTAATGAAGGAGTTGATCAATTAGTGAAGGAGCTGATTAATTACCGAAGGAGGCGGTTAATTAGTGAGCAGATCCAACTAAGAAAGGAGCTGGTTAATTAATTACCGAAGGAGCTGATTAATTACTGAGCAGATCCACCTAATTAAGGAGGCGGTTAATTACCGAGGGAACTGACTAATTACTGAAGGAGGCGGTTAATTACCGCAGGAGCTGGTTAATTAACAAGGGAGCTGATTAATTCCTGAGCAGATCCACCTAACAAAGGAGGCGGTTAATTGCCAAAGGAGCTGATTAATTACCAAAGGAGGCGATTAATTACCGAAGGAGCTGGTTAATTACTGAAGGAGCTCGTTAATTACCGAAGGAGCTGGTTAATTACCGAAGGAGCTGATTAATTCCTGCATGGATCCACCTAACAAAGGAGGCGATTAATTACCGAAGGAGCTGGTTAATTACCGAAGGAGCTAGTTAATTACTGAGGAGCTGATTAATTACCGAAGGAGGCAGTTAATTACCGCAGGAGCTGATCAATTACCGAAGGATCTGGTTAATTACTGAAGGAGCTCGTTAATTCTTGAGTGGATCCACCTAACAAAGGAGGCGATTAATTACGGAAGGAGCTGGTTAATTACCGAAGGAGGCGATTAATTACCGAAGGATCTGGTTAATTACTGAAGGAGCTGATTAATTCCTGAGCGGATCCACCTAACAAAGGAGGCGATTAATTACCGAAGGAGCTGGCTAATTACCGAAGCAGCTGATTAATTCTTGAGTGGATCCACCTAACAAAGGAGCTGATTAATTACCGCAGGAGGCTTTTAATTATCAAAGGAGCTGGTTAATTACCGAAGGAGGCAGTTAATTACCGAAGGAGGCGATTAATTACCGAAGGAGGCAGTTAATTACCGAAGGAGCTGGTCAATTACCAAAGGAGCTGGTTAATTACCGAAGGAGCTCGTTAATTCTTGAGTGGATCCACCTAACAAAGTAGGTGATTAATTACCGAAGGAGCTGGTTAATTACCGAAGGAGGCAGTTAATTACCGCAGGAGCTGATCAATTACCGAAGGATCTGGTTAATTACCGAAGGAGGCAGTTAATTACCGCAGGAGCTGATTAATTCCTGAGTGGATCCACCTAACAAAGGAGGCGATTAATTGCGAAAAGAGTTGATTAATTACTGAAGAAGCTGGTTAATTACCGAAGGAGCTGATTAATTCCTGGGCGGATCCACCTAACAAAGGAGGCGATTAATTACCGAAGGAGCTGGTTAATTAGTAAAGGAGGCGATTAATTACCAAAGGAACTGATTAATTACTGAAGGAGCTCGTTAATTACCAAAGGAGGTCGTTAATTACCGAAGGAGGCAGTTAATTACCGAAGGAGGCGATTAATTACCGAAGGAGCTGTTCGGTTACCCGAGGACCCGTTCAATCACCGAAAGACCTGCAATTAATTACCGAAGGAAGCGATCAATTAACGACAGACCCGGTTAATTAACTAATTAACTAATTAGGCCTCCATGCCCCGCCCCCAGGCCCGTTTCCGCCGCCTGCGGCGCTGGGCCCGGCTGCTGGTGCTGCAGAACGGGGCGCTGTGCGATGAGCTGGCCCGCATCGAGAGCAAATGGCTGCGAGCCAGAACCGAGCGCCGCTTCCTCCTCACCAGGCTGCTCCGCCATCGCGCCGCCGCCGTGCAGCCCCTCCACAACCCCGCCAGGAGGGCCAGGAGGAGGAGCGAGGGGGGGAGGAAGGGGGACGGGGGAACCGCCGAGGTGGGTGGGGGACAGGAAGGAGGTTGGCAAGATGGGAGGAGTCAAGATGGACGGCAGCAAGATGGCGGGTGGCAAGATGGACGGCAACAAGATGGCCGACCGCGAGATGGCGGGTGGCAAGATGGCCGACATCAGGATGGCCGACCGCAAGATAGCGGGTGGCAAGATGGCCGACATCAAGATGGCCGACTGCGAGATGGCGGGTGGCAAGATGGCCGACACCAAGATGGCCGACTGCAAGATGGCCGACTGCAAGATGGTGGCTGGCAAGATGGCCGACACCAAGATGGCGGGTGGCAAGATGGGCAGCGGCAAGATGGCCGACTTCAAGATGGCCGAATCCAAGATGGTGGTTGGCAAGATGGCCGACTTCAAGATGGCAGGTGGCAAGATGGCCGACACCACGATGGCCAAATCCAAGATGGCCGACGTGAAGATGGTGGCGGCTGGCAAGATGGCGGGCGGCAAGATGGCCGAATCCAAGATGGCCGAATCCAAGATGGCCAACAACAAGATGGTGGCTACCAAGATGGCCAAATCCAAGATGGCGGCTGGCAAGATGACCGACAGCAACATGGCCGACTCCAAGATGGCCGACATGAATATGGCGGCTGGCAAGATGGCGGCCATCACGGCGGCTGGCAAGACAGCCGACACCAAGATGGCCGACACCCAGACGGCGGCCATTTTCAAGATGGCGGCCTCCAGACTGGTGGACGTTTTCAAGATGGCGGCCTCCGCTCTGGTGGCCGTTTTCAAGATGGCGGCCGCCACGTTGCAACTCAGCGCGATGGGTTGAGGCCAATTAACGCCCGGGAGGAATCAATTAACCGCCCCGTTAACGAACCTCTAATTACCTCCCGCCCCCCCCCACCCCGGCGCCGAGCCGCTCGTTAACCCCGCACCAATTAACCCCGGCGCCGAGCCGCTAACGAACTCCCGCATCCAATTAAGGCCGGCGCGGCCCCTTAACGAATCCC
This sequence comes from Lophura nycthemera, assembly GCA_021292215.1. NCBI lineage: Eukaryota > Metazoa > Chordata > Aves > Galliformes > Phasianidae > Lophura > Lophura nycthemera. The sequence continues at coordinate 54,593 of JADANK010000516.1, forward strand.
TCATTAACCCCCCAAACCCGAGGTCGATGACCCCTGCGAGGTCGATGACCTCCGCCGACCCCGCGGCCGTTAATGAGGCGCTCGTTAGCGGCGCTAATGAGGAGGAGGATAATGAGGATAACGAGGACGACGACGACGACGACGACGACGACGCTGCGCTGTTCCCCTATGGCGACATCTTCCTGCACAGCCCCTGACGCCAATAAAGCAATGGTGGCTACCAAACGTGGCTGCTGGGCTACCAAATATGGCCGCCGGGCTACCAAACCCAATGGTGGCTACCAAACATACATGGTTGCAGGGCTACCAAACATGGCTGCTGGGCTACCAGATATGGCCGCCAGGCTACCAAAACCAATGGTGGCTATCAAACATAGCTGATGGGCTACCAAACCCAGTGGTGGCTATCAAATGTGGCTGCTGGGCTACCAAACCCAATGGTGGCTACCAAACATACATGGCTGCTGGGCTACCAAACATGGCTGCTGGGCTACCAGATATGGCCGCCGGGCTACCAAACCCAATGGTGGCTACCAAAAATGGCTGATGGGCTACCAAACCCAATGGTGGCTACCAAATATGGCTGCTGGGCTGCCAAACCCAATGATGGCTACCAAACATGGCTGCTGGGTTACCAAACCCAATGGTGGCTACCAAACATGGCCGCTGGGCTACCAGATATGGCTGCCGGGCTACCAAACACAATGGTGGCTACCAAATATGGCTGCCGGGCTACCAAACACAATGGTGGCTACCAAAAGTGGCTGCTGGCCTATCAAACATGGCTTCTGGGCTACCAAATATGGCCGCCAGGCCATCAAACCCAATGGTGGCTACCAAATGTGGCTGCGGGGCTACCAAAACCCAATGGTGGCCATAAAACCCCGCATCTGCCCTCACTTATGGGGCAGGATCCACACTTATGGGGCAGAGGCCTACACTTATGGGTCTGAGATCCCACTTATGGGGCAGAGACCCACATTTATGGGGCAGGATCCACACTTATGGGTCTGGACCCCCACTTATGGGGCAGAGACCCACACTTATGGGGCAGGATTCACACTTATGGGGCAGAGACCCACACTTATGGGGCAGGATCCACACTTATGGGGCAGGATCCACACTTATGGGGCAGAGACCCACACTTATGGGGCAGGATCCACACTTATGGGTCTGAGACCCCCACTTATGGGGCAGGATCCACACTTATGGGTCAGACCCACACTTATGGGGCAGGATCCACACTTATGGGGCAGGATCCACATTTATGGGTCTAAGACCCCCAGTTATGGGGCAGGATCCACACTTATGGGGCAGGATCCCCACTTATGGGTCTGAGACCCACACTTATGGGACAGGATTCCCACTTATAGGGCGGGATCCACAGTTATGGGGCAGAGGCCCACACTTACGGGGCAGAGACCCACACTTATGGGGCAGCATCCACACTTATGGGTCTGAGACCCACACTTATGGGACAGGATTCCCACTTATGGGGCAGGATCCCACTTATGGGGCAGAGACCCCACTTATGGGGCAGGACCCACACTTATGGGGCAGGACCCACACTTATGGGGCAGGATCCACACTTATGGGTCTGAGACCCTCACTTATGGGGCAGAATCCACACTTACGGGTCTGAGACCCACACTTATGGGGCAGGATCCACGTTTATGGGGCAGAGACCCGCACTTATGGGGCAGGATCCCCTCTTATGGAGTCATTCCACATTTATGTCACTGAAATCCACTTTAATGAGGCAGAGACCCCCACTTATGGGGCAGAGACCCGCACTTATGGGGCAGGATCCACACTTATGGGGTGGGGACCTCCCATTCTGGTTCCCAGCCCCCCGCTTATGGGTCTGAGACCCTCACTTCCGGTTCCCACTCCCCCTACTTCTGGTTCCCAGCCCCCCACTTCCGGTTTCCATCCACACTTCCGGTCCTAGCTCCCCACTTCCGGTCCCTGGCCCCCATTTCCGGTCCATAGCCCCCCCACATCCGGTCTCTAGCCCCCCACTTCTGGTTCCCAGCCCCTCATTTCTGGTTTCCATCCCCACTTCCAGTCCCCAGCTCCCACTTCCGGTTCCCAGCCCCCACATCCGATCTCTAGCCCCCCACTTCTGGTTCCCAGCCCCCTCACTTCCGCTTTCTATCCACACTTCCGGTCCCTAGCCCCCATTTCCGGTCCCTAGCCCCTCACTTCCGGTCCCTAGCCCCCACATCAGGTTCCCAGCCCCCCACATCCGGTTCCCAGCCCCCACTTCCGGTTCCCAACCACCCACTTACGGGTCTGAGACCCCCACTTCCGGTTTCCATCCACACTTTCAGTCTCTAGCCCCCACTTCCGGTCCCCAGCCCCCACATCCCGTCCACATCCCCCCCCCCCCCCAGTCACGTGCCCTTTCTCCCCCCTTCCGTTTCCCCCCCCTCCTCCTCCTCCTGCCCCCCTTCAGGTTCCCGGATGTTGTGGATGACCTCGATGACCCCGGCACAGCGGCGCAGTTCCCGGATGAGGCGCTCCGCCCTCTGCCACTGTTCCGCCTGCAGCGCCACCTGCCGTTGGGGGACCAAACGGACGCCGGAAGACAAAAGGCGGAGCCCCGCCTGCTGCAGCCGCTGCCCCACCGAGCTCAGATCCGACGGCCGGCACAGGAACTGCGGGGGGGGAGGCAGGGGGAATTATGGGATGGTCCCTAGCCCCCACTTCCGGTCCCTAACCCCCCACTTCCAGTCCCTAGCCCCCACATCCGGTCCTTAGCCCCCCACATCCGGTCCCTAGTACACCACTTCCGGTCCCTAGTCGCCCAGTTCCGGTCCCTAGCCCCCCACATCTGGTCCCTAGCCCACACATCCGGTCCCTAGCCCCCCACATCCGGTCCCTAGCCGCCCACTTCCGGTCCCTAGCCCACACATCCAGTCCCTAGCCCCTACATCCGGTCCCTAGCCGCCCACTTCCGGTCCCTAGCCCCCACTTCCGGTCTCTAGCCCCCACATCCGGTTCCTAGCCCACCACTTCCGGTCCTAGCCCCCCACTTTCGGTCCCTGGCCCCCACATCCGGTCCCTAGCCCCCACATCCGGTCCCTAGCCCCCCACTCTGGTCCCTAGCCCCCACATCCCATCCCTAGCCCCCACTTCCGGTCCCTAGCCCACACATCCGATCCCTAGCCCCACACATCCGGTCCCTAGCCCACACATCCGGTCTATAGCCCCCACTTCCGGTCCCTAGCCTCCACATCCGGTCCCTAGCCCCCCACTTCCGGTCCCTAGCCTCCACATCCGGTCCCCAGCCCCCCACTTCCGGTCCCTAGCCCCCACTTCCGGTCCCTAGCCCACACATCCGGTCCATAGCTCCATTATGGGATGGGGGGGTCCTATAGGGGCACTTATGGGGCTTATGGGGGCACTTATGGGGAGATGTGGGGGTCATAGGGGGAATTATGGGATGGGGGCGGTCCTATAGAGGCACTTATGGGGCTTATGGGGGCACTTATGGGGCAGATGTGGGGGGCAGAAGGGGAATTATGGGATGGGGGGGTCCTATAGAGGCACTTATGGGGCTGGGGGGGTTCTATGGGGGCACTTTTGGGGCATTTATGGGGCTTATAGGGGCACTTATGGGGCACTGGGGATCTATAGGGTCACTTATGGGGCTATGGGGTCCTCTAGGGTCACTTTTGGGGTAGTGGGGTTCTAGAGGGTCACTGATGGAGCAATGAGATTCTACAGGGGCTTTTATGGGATCAGTGGAGTCCTATAGGGTCACTTATGGGATCAGTGGGGTCCTATAGGGTCACTGATGGGGCAATGGGGTTCTATAGGGGCTTTTATGGGATCAGTGGGGTTCTATAGGGCACTGATGGGGCCATGGGGTTCTACAGGGGCTTTTATGGGATCAGTGGGGTTCTATAGGGCACTGATGGGGCCATGGGGTTCTATAGGGGCTTTTATGGGATCAGTGGGGTCCTAGAGGGGATTTATGGGGCAATGGTGTTCTATAGGGTCACTGATGGGGCACTGGGGTTCTATAGGGTCACTTATGGGATCATTGGGGTCCTATAGGGGACGTATGGGATCAGTGGGGTCCTATATGAGAACTGATGGGGCAATGGCGTCCTATAGGGTCACTTATGGGGCTCTGGGGTCCTTTAGGGTCACTTTTGGGGTAGTGGGGTTCTATAGGGTCACTGATGGGGCAATGGGGTTCTATAGGGGCTTTTATGGGATCAGTGGGGTCCTATAGGGTCACTTATGGGATCAGTGGGGTCCTAGAGAGGACTTCTGGGGCCATGGGGTTCTACAGGGGCTTTTATGGGATCAGTGGGATCTTATAGGGCAGTTATGGGGCAATGGGTTTCTATAGGGGCTTTTATGGGATCAGTGGGGTCCTATAGGGTCATTGATGGGGCCATGGGGTTCTACAGGGGCTTTTATGGGATCAGTGGGGTCCTATAGAGCATTTATGGGGCAATGGGGTTCTATAGGGGCTTTTATGGGATCAGTGGGGTTCTATAGGGCACTGATGGGGCCATGGGGTTCTACAGGAGCTTTTATGGGATCAGTGGGGTCCTATAGGGTCACTTATGGGGCAATGGGGTTCTATAGGGGCTTTTATGGGATCAGTGGGGTCCAAGAGGGGATTTATGGGGCAATGGGGTTCTATAGGGTCACTGATGGGGCAATGGGGTTCTATAGGGTCACTTATGGGATCAGTGGGATCTTATAGGGCAGTTATGGGGCAATGGGTTTCTATAGGGGCTTTTATGGGATCAGTGGGGTCCTATAGGGTCATTGATGGGGCCATGGGGTTCTACAGGGGCTTTTATGGGATCAGTGGGGTCCTATAGAGCATTTATGGGGCAATGGGGTTCTATAGGGTCACTTATGGGATCAGTGGGATCTTATAGGGGACTTATGGGATCAGTGGGGTCCTATAGGGTCACTTATGGGGCCATGGGATTCTATAGGATCACTTATGGTATCAGTGGGGTCCTATAGGGTCACTGATGGGGCAATGGGGTTCTATAGGGGTTTTTATGGGATCAGGAGCTTTTATGGGATCAGTGGGCTCCTATAGGGCACTTATGGGGCCGTGGGGTCCTATAGGGTCACTTATAGGATCAGTGGGGTCGTTTATAGGGTCAGACCTGCAGCTCCTGCCCCCCGTCTCCATCCTTCGGCAGCGGATCCAGGCTGACGTCTTCGGCCCCGGCTTCGATGGCGACTTTTAGGGCCGTTTCCAAATCTATGGGGTTTTGTGGGTCCCCGCTATGGGGCGCAGCGCGGATCAAACCCCGCTCCTGAAACGCAGCGCCACGAACCTCCGACACGGCGGCCCTAAAAGGGGGGGCGTGGGAATTGGGGTCAGCAGGGGGGGCTGGGGGGCTCTATGGGGTCTCTATGGGGTCTATGGGGTCCCTATGGGGCTCTATGGGATCTGTGGGGTCCCTATGGGGCACTATGGGGTCTCTAGGGGGTCTCTAGGGGTCCTCTATGGGGCTCTATGGGGTTTGGTGGTTCTAGGGGGCTCTTGGGGGCTCTATGGGGGCGGAGGGGGGCTCTTGGGGTGTCTATGGGGCTCTATGGGGGTTCTATGGGGTTCTATGGGGTTCCTATGGGGTCTCTATGGGGCCTATGGGGCTCTATGGGGCTTATGGGGTCCCTATGGGGCTTATAGGGGCTCTATGGGGCCCTATGGGTCTTTGGGGCTCTGGGGTCTCAGGGGGGTCTCAAGGGGCTCTATGGGGTCTTGGGGTTCTATGGGCTCTTGGGGGCCTTGGGGTTATGGGCTCTATGGGCTCTAGGGCTCCTATGGGGGTCTTATGGGGGCCTCTATGGGGGTTCTTGGGTCTTATGGGGTCCCTGTGGGTCTCTGGGGGTGTCTATGGGTCTCTGTGGGTCTCTTGGGGTTCCCTGGGGGGGTCTTTGGGGCTGTGGGTCCCCACCCAATGGGCCGGGGCCCTTGTTCCTTGGGGGTTCTATGGGGCTCTATGGGGTTTCTATGGGGCTCTATGGGGCTCTATAGGTCTTGGGGCCTATGGTCCCCTATTGGGTCCCGTGGGTCCCCGCTATGGGGCGCAGCGCGGATCAAACCCCGCTCCTGAAACGCAGCGCCAGGAACCTCCGACACGGCGGCCCTAAAAGGGGGGGCGTGGGAATTGGGGTTCAGGCAGGGGGGGGGGGGCCTATGGGGTCTCTATGGGTTCTTGGGGGTTCTATGGGGTCTTGGGGTTTATGGGGCTCTATGGGTCTCTATGGGGTCTATGGGGCTCTATGGGGTCTCTATGGGTCACCTATGGGCCCTAATGGGGGTCTATGGGGGTGTGGGGTCTATGGGGTCTCTATGGGGCTCTAGGGGCTCTATGGGCAACAGGGGTTCTTATGGGGTCTCCTATGGGACGAGGGGTCTTCGGGGTCTCTATGGGGGTCCTCTAGGGGGTTTCTAGGGATCTATGGGGTCCTATGGGGGCTCTAGGGGAATCTAGGGGGGCTCTGGGGGTCCCTAGGGGGCTTCTGTGGGGTTCCTATGGGCCAGGGGATCTATGGGGTCTCCTATGGGTCTCTATGGGGCTCAGGGGCAATAGGGGTCTCTAAAGGGGTCTGGGGGGGTTTCCCTATGGGTCCCTATGGGGTTCTGTGGGGTCCTCTATGGGGTTCTATGGGGTTCCTCTATGGGGTCCCTATGGGGCTTCTAAAGGCAACTATGGGGGTCCTCTATGGGGTTCCCTTCTATGGGTTCTATGGGGTTCTATTGGGTCCCCATTGGGCTCTTGGGGGGTTTCCTCTATGGGGTTTATGGAGCTCTATGAAGCTCTTAAGGATCTATGGGGTCCCTATGGGGTCCCTCTTATGGGGCCCTCTTGGGGTCCCCTATGGGGTCCCATGGGGTTCTTAGGGGGTTTTTGGGGGTCCTCATAGAAGCTCTAGGGGATCTATGGGGGTCTCTATGGGCCCTGTGGGTCCCTAATAGGATCTCCATGGGATCCTATGGGATCTCTAGGGGTCCTTGGGGTTCCCCCTATGGGGTCTCTAGGGGTTCCATGGTCCAACTATGGGTCCTCAATGGGGTCTCTATGGGATCACGGGGGTCCTATTGGATCTATGGGGCCTTGGGGGTTTTATGGGGTCCTTATTGGCTCTATGGGGGTTCCTTGGGGTCCTATGGGGGTCCTAGGGATCTATTGGGGTCTCTTTGTGGGGTTCTATGGGGTTCCTGTGGGTCTCTATGGGGGTCCTATTGGGGTCTATGGGGTCTCTATGGGTAGGGGGGGTCCACTTGGGGGTCTAATGGTTTCTTGGGCCTTGGGTTCCTTGGGTCCTTGGGTTCTAAGGTTCTTGGGTACTTTGGGTTCTTTGGGTCCCTTGGGGTTCATGGGTCCCTTGGGGTCTCTATGGGGGCCCTATGGGAAATAGGGGTCATGGGGTCCCCATGAAAGCCCCCTATTGGGGTCCCCTATGGGGCCCCGCTGGGCTCTTAACGGAATCTCCTATGGGATCTATGGGATCAGGGGGTGGCTATGGGGCGGCTATGGGGTGGATGGGGTGGCGGGGGGGGTTAGGGGGCCGGGGGGGGCTATGGGGCCTATGGGGCCCAGGGAACCTTAGGATCTTGGGTGGGGTTCTATGGGGCCTATGGTTCTTGGGGCTTATGGGTTTCTATGGGGCTCTATGGGGCTCTATGGGGCTCTATGGGTCCGGGGGGTCCCCTTCTATGGGTCCGGGGGGCTCTATGGGTCTCTATGGGGCTCTATGGGTCTCTTGGGTCTTATGGGTCTCTATGGGTCTCTATGGGCATCTATGGGGTCTCTATGGGTCACTTGGGTCCTGTGGGTTCTAATGGGGTTCTGTGGGATGGGGGGTTCATGGGGTGTCTAATGGGTTCTTGGGTCCTTGGGGGTTCCTTGGAATTTAATGGGTTCTTGGGTCCTTGGGGGCTATGGGGTTTATTGGGCTCTATTGGTCTCGGGGTTTTATGGGTGGGGTTCTATGGGGGTCTCTATGGGGCTCTATGGGTCTCTATGGGGCTCTATGGGGGTCTATGGGGTTTGGGGTCTATGGGGTCTCTATGGGGCTTCTATGGGGGTTCTATGGGGCCCTATGGGGTTCATTGGGTTCCATGGGGTCATGGGGTTCCCTATGGGGTTATGGGTTCTATGGGTTTTATGTCTCTAATGGGGTTCTATGGGGATTAGGGGATCTATGGGGGCTCCTTGGGGTTCTATGGGTCCGCTTAAATTAGGAATCTATGGGGTGTCTATGGGGGGTTCTATGGGGTTCCTTGGGGTTCCTTGGGCCTTGGGGGCTATGGGGTGGCTATGGGGCGGCTATGGGGCGGCTATGGGGCCGCTATGGGGCCAGCCCTACCCGCCCCGTGCCAGCAGCCCCTTTATGCTCCCGTCCTCCGCCTTCCTCCCGTCGGTGACGAATGAATGATGGGAGGAGCCGCCCCGGAACCCCGCCGGGCCAGGCAGCCCTTGCGACCCCAAAGGCCTTTTTGCCCTTAAGGGAATGGGGGGCACCCCATAAGTTGGGGGGCTCACGCGACCCCATAGATTTCCCCCATAGGGGGATCTATGGGGTTATGGGGCGGCCCCATAAGTTTGGGGGGCCACCAAGGCCACACTGGCCCTAATGGGAAATCTATTGGGGCCGCCCCATAAGTTGGTGGGGGGCTCCACAAGGCCCCCATAAGTTTTTCCCCCATAGGGGATCTAGGGGTTATTGGGGCTGTCCCATAAGGTTGTGGGGCTCAAACTGCCCCATAATTTCCCCCATAGGAGTCATGGGGTTATGGGGCCTGCCCCATAAAGTTGTTGGGGCCACACCCCCTAGGATTCCCCTATAGAAGACTATGGGTTATGGGGCAGGGCCCCCATAATTTTTGGGGCCTCCACACTGCCCCCATAATTTTCCCTATAGGGGATCTATGGGGTTTTATTGGGGCTGCCCCATAAGGGTTTGGGGGGGCTCACACTGCCCCATAATTTTCCCCTATAGGAAGATCATGGGGTTATGGGGCTGGCCCCATAAGTTGGGGGGCTCACACGGCCCCATAGATTTTCCCCATATGGGGAATCTTGGGGTTATGGGGCTGCCCCATAAGGTGGTGGGGCTGACACGTTTCCCCTATAGGGGGGAATCTATGGGGCAAGGCCCTAAGTTGTTGGGGCTCCAACACGGCCCCATAATTTCCCCCTATAGGGGATCTAATTGGGGTTAATGGGGCCCCCAAAGTTGGGTGGGGCTCACACGGCCCCATAGATTTCCCCCATAGGGGATCTATGGGGTGAGGGGCTGCCCCATAAGTGGGGGCTCACACAGCCACACGTGGCCCTATATGGGAAATCTATGGGGCCACCCTATAAGTTGTGGGGCTGACACTGCCCCATAGATTTCCCCTATTGGGGATCTATGGGGTTATGGGGCGGCCCCATAAGTTGGGGGGCTCACACTGCCCCATGGATTTCCCCTATAGGAGATCTATGGGGTTATGGGGCAGCCCCATAAGTTGTGGGGCTCAAACTGCCCCATATATTTCCCCCATAGGAGATCTATGGGTTATGGGGCGGCCCCATAAGTTGGGGGGCTCACACGGCCCCATAGATTTCCCCTATATGGGATCTATGGGGTGATGGGGCGGCCCCATAAGTTGTGGGGCTCACACTGCCCCATAGATTTCCCCTATTGGGGATCTATGGGGTTATGGGGCTGCCCCATAAGTTGGGGGCTCACACTGCCCCATAGATTTCCCCTATAGGAGATCTATGGGGTTATGGGGCTGCCCCATAAGTTGGGGGGCTCAAACTGCCCCATATATTTCCCCCATAGGAGATCTATGGGTTATGGGGCCGCCCCATAAGTTGGGGGGTCAAACTGCCCCATAGATTTCCCCTATAGGAGATCTATGGGGTGATGGGGCTGCCCCATAAGTTGTGGGGCTGACACTGCCCCATAGATTTCCCCTATTGGGGATCTATGGGGTTATGGGGCTGCCCCATAAGTTGGGGGGCTCACACTGCCCCATAGATTTCCCCTATATGGGATCTATGGGGTGATGGGGCTGCCCCATAAGTTGTGGGGCTGACACTGCCCCATAGATTTCCCCTATATGGGATCTATGGGGTGATGGGGCTGCCCCATAAGTTGTGGGGCTGACACTGCCCCATAGATTTCCCCTATATGGGATCTATGGGGTTATGGGGCCACCCCATAAGTTGTGGGGCTCACACTGCCCCATAGATTTCCCCCATAGGGGATCTATGGGGTGATGGGGCTGCCCCATAAGTTGGGGGCTCACACAGCCACACGTGGCCCTATATGGGAAATCTATGGGGCCACCCTATAAGTTGTGGGGCTGACACTGCCCCATAGATTTCCCCTATTGGGGATCTATGGGGTTATGGGGCGGCCCCATAAGTTGGGGGGCTCACACTGCCCCATGGATTTCCCCTATAGGAGATCTATGGGGTGATGGGGCAGCCCCATAAGTTGTGGGGCTCAAACTGCCCCATATATTTCCCCCATAGGAGATCTATGGGGTTATGGGGCTGCCCCATAAGTTGTGGGGCTCACACTGCCCCACAGATTTCCCCTATAGGGCATCTATGGGGTTATGGGGCTGCCCCATAAGTTATGGGGCTGACACAGCCACATGTAGCCCTATAGGGGGCATCTATGGGGCAGCCCCATAAGTTGTGGGGCTCACACTGCCCCATAGATTTCCCCTATATGGGATCTATGGGGTTATGGGGCTGCCCCATAAGTTGTGGGGCTCACATGTGACGCTAGGGGGAATCTGCCCCATTACCCCACAGAACCCCCTATAGGAGAAACCTATGGGGCCGCCCCATAAGTTGTGGGGCTCACACGTGACCCTATAGGGGGAATCCGCCCCGTAACCCCACAAAACCCCCACAGAAGAAATCTATGGGGCCGCCCCATAAGTTGTGGGGCCCACACGCGTCCCTCTAGGGGGAATCTATGGGGCTGCCCCATAAGTTGTGGGGCCCACACGCGTCCCTCTAGGGGGAATCTATGGGGCTGCCCCATAAGTTGTGGGGCTCACACGTGGCCCTATAGGGGAAATCTATGGGGCAGCCCCACAAGTTATGGAGCCCACATTTGACCCCATAGGGGGAAATCTATGGGGCAGCCCCATAAGTTGTGGGGCCCACACGTGACCCCATAGGGGGAATCTATGGGGCAGCCCCATAAGTTGTGGGACTCACACGTGTCCCCTATAGAGGGAATCTATGGGGCAGCCCCATAAGTTGTGGGGTCACACGCGTCCCTCTAGGGAGAATCTATGGGGCAGCCCCCCAAGTTGTGGGGCTCACATGTGACCCTATATGGGAAATCTATGGGGCAGCCCCATAAGTTGTGGGGCTCACATGTGTCCCCATAGGGGAAATCTATGGGGCAGCCCCATAAGTTGTGGGGCTCACATGTGACCCTATAGGGGGAATCCGCCCCGTAACCCCACAAAACCCCCATAGAAGAAATCTATGGGGCCGCCCCATAAGTTGTGGGGCCCACAGGCGTCCCTCTAGGGGGAATCTATGGGGCTGCCCCATAAGTTGTGGGGCTCACATGTGTCCCCATAGGAGAAACCTATGGGGCCGCCCCATAAGTTGTGGGGCCCACACGCGTCCCTACAGGGGGAATCTATGGGGCTGCCCCATAAGTTGTGGGGCTCACACGTGTCCCTCTAGGGAGAATCTATGGGGCAGCCCCCCAAGTTGTGGGGCTCACATGTGACCCTATATGGGAAATCTATGGGGCAGCCCCATAAGTTGTGGGGTCACACGCGTCCCTCTAGGGGGAATCTATGGGGCTGCCCCATAAGTTGTGGGGCTCACATGTGACCCTAGGAGGAATCCACCCCATAACCCCACAGAACCCCCATAGAAGAAATCTATGGGGCCGCCCCATAAGTTGTGGGGCTCACATGCATCTCCATAGGGGGAATCTATGGGGCAGCCCCATAAGTTGTGGGGCCCACACGTGACCCCATAGGGGGAATCTATGGGGCAGCCCCATAAGTTGTGGGGCGGGGGCGTCTCTCACCGCGGCGCTGATGGCGGCCATGACGGAGGCCTTGGGGACGTTGTGGGCCCGGCACTGGGACACCGCCTGCGCCAGCGCCGCGTTGTGCAACGGGTCGGAGCCGCCGCCTGCGGGCAGAGGGGGGTCAGGGGTCAGAGGTCAGGGGTCAGGGGTCAAGGGTCAGGGGTCAGGGTGGGTCAAGGGGTTTGGGGGTCGGGGGTTATGGGGTTATGGGGTGG